>CM021102.1:395816830-395869541 GCA_007115665.2 Sequoiadendron giganteum | reverse complement strand
ATCAGCATGTACGAACAAAAAAATACTTTAAATATTACTTCCCAAACATTCGCGACATGTAATATCCACAAAGTTGACTTTTGTATTGATAAACAAAGAATTAACCAACCGAATCTTCTAACTCGCACATGGATCAATACAAGGCACTAAGATTCAATAGCAACAAAGATCATATGCCAAAAAAAATTCCTTGAGATACACAACACAAAATAATAACAGAAAATCTTCATGTGAATCGATGAACACAAAACTGTCGGATGCTTTGTTCTTCCTTAACCGTTTTCAATTTGTCTGTCAGTATGATCAAATGATGATGCATGGATCCAATCACCGACTAGGGTTGTCATCAATGACAACACCAAATTATATTCATAGTGTCTCTTGCAAAAATCTGCCCCTTTGGCATTGATGGCAATAGTGAAAAATGAATAAGTGTCAGATCAGTACCAACATCAATACACTGCCACTCTTCAAAATTTCAAAAACAAAACTCTCCCCTTGAGATGATTATACATTTTTCACTCTAATAATATCCTCCTTTGACATCAATGGCAAAGGCAGGAATCCGCATATCAAAAATAAAACAAAATCTCCAGATTGTACAAGCATACATCTTACACAAACTTGAAAACTTTTTCAAATTCTTTCTTCAACATAATCAAATTTGTGTCCCAAACCCTTTTGAGACTCTCCAAAATTGTTATGTGAACACAAAATAAGTAGGATTGTGTCTCCACAGACTTAAGGTTTATTGGAACACCAACTGCCTTAGCACCTTCAGCTTCCTTTAATGCACTTGACATTATTTCTATCTTCAGACCAATTAGGCCTCTAAGTTCACATGCTCTTTCCACAAATATGTCATTGTCATGCTTCAAGCTCCTTATCTTGTCAAGCAGAGATATCACCTCACCTTCTAACTTTCCAACACCACCAACTAAAGGATCAAAAGCTTCAGAAATAGTAGCTAACTATTTTTCAAGATCCTTAACCTTCTTCTCATTGGCCTCAATAAATTTGGACAAAGACAAACATGACTTATAAATCTTTCCACCTTCAGATAGTGCATTTTGAATATTCTTCACACAGGTGGCTAACAAAGTTTTATCTTTTGTTATCATTCCTTGCAACCTATTTAACCTTTTGGCATCAAATTCCTTCTGAACTTTAACCATGGATGACTTCTCAAGTGACTCGAAGTGAGTACTTACAGAGTTAATGAGCTTCTTCAATTCACCAGAGGAGGAACTGATAGGATCTCTGACATGAGTAGGCATTATTTTCTCCAGAACTCCAGATGCAAGATTTAAGAGTTCACTATCCTCAATGTGAGACTTCAACAGTTCTTCTCTATCTTTTGCCTGGGAAAATGATGCTACCTTCATTTTCTAAATTGGGGACAAAGTGGATAGGTCAATAGGACCTTCAACCAATTCAGGGTCAAACTCTTCTTTTTGTTGTACCAGGAATTTATTCACTACCTCTGCAGTGTCTCTTGCTTCCACTGGAACTTCCTTTACATCAACTTTCTTTTCCTCAACCACTGTCTCCTTAGTACAAATTCTAGCTTATCTTCAGAGATCTCAACTTTCTCAACTGATACAATTTCAGGAACTTCAATCTCCATAGTTATTTATATATTATCCACATCAGGAGGAATCTAAGTATCCTCAGTTGTATCTTATTTTTATTCTTATCCTGCCAGACCAGATGAGACATCTTTATCATGTGTTTCTTCAGGGACAACATCAATTATGTTACTTAACAAAACTTTTATCATAATTTGTTTAGTTTCTTCTACAACTTCTTTAGTCTGACCAATCATGTGTTGGAGTGAAAAAGACACTAAGAGGGGGGGAAGGTGAATTAGTGTTATTAACAGTTTTCACAAATTTTAATAAAACTGAAATAAACCAGATGTATGCTCTCATTTATCAATGATAAACTCATTCATGTATTGAATGCAATCACATAAATTGAAATGGGAATTATAATAGTGAAACATATCATATTAAAGCATTCATGCAATGAATCAGATGAACCATAGATAAGCAAAATAGACACAAGATATGTTGAGTGAAAAACCCTCTTGGGGTAGAAAAACCACTCCTAAACTGTTGCCTTTTAGGCTTTCATTTTAATAATCACTTTTGACAATGCCTCATAGGCTGATTTCTGACCACCAACTCAAGGAGCACCAACCCCTTTTTTAGAAACACCGATTTCAAGGAGCACCAACCCCTTTTCTATTTTTAGTAAGACATACAATGATATAGAGGATCTCTTTGTTTCTCTAGTTTCTCTCAAGTGCCTCTTGATGGAGAATGTTTACAATCCTCAAGGTTCAAGCATGACCCTTCAGAATTCTAGCCATTGTCAAGCCTTAAGACAACTTGATAAAATAACTCATATTTTAGATTTTCAATCTCAATGTTCAACTTCTCTTCAATACAATCACAATGATATTCTCACATTGGTTTTTCACTTTATTTCTCATACATTTCTCATGGTACCAAAAAAATAGTTAACATACTCTTGTTGTTTTTCCCAGAAAACTAAGAACCCTTATCTCTCACTAAATTTCCAAACAGAAACTGAAAGCCCTAATCTCTTTGTTTTCCATCTTACACAAATTTCATCATTACATTTCAAGGAAAATTACAACAGTAGCTCGTACTTATTTTCAAAAACAAAACATAGGTGATTATTAGAGTACCCACTTTATGTCGAACAACCTTGCCAGATATTCCTGTGTTCCTGAGAGATAGATCATCATGAAGGTTTTCTTCTAACAAGAATAGTCAAGCAGTATCCAAATTTAGAAAGGAGGCTGAACCCTGTCCACACAAGCCGCTTGCATAGGCAGTACTTACCCAAACAACATTAAAGCATGTATATATTCCATGAACAATAGCCTCTAAAACTACTACAACAGTAATGTAACTAAAACCACAATGTAGTGTAACCAAAACCACATAATAATGCACCCAAGAACAATTATCAACGAGTCTAGGTGAGAAACTGAAAATATTTGCAAACTTCATGATTACCCACAAACCAAAAACACCATCCCTTAATCCAGAAGAAAAAATGAATATGGTAAACTAATTTGATATGCATTTTAGAGTATGTGAAAATGACATGCATCATTTCTTATCACAAACAAACAACCCCAGTTTACCACTTTCCTAAGAGAAGCAAACACATGTCTTCAACAGTTTGAGCTAGTAGAAGTAACGATTCTTCACAATAGTTAAAAAGATGAATACCTGAGAAGAATGGAAGAGAGTTTGTCATGGAGTAGTTTACCAGACTGGCAGAGCAGCAAAGTAGCACGAGCTTCTTCCAATTTCGAGCTCTTACCCAGTGATAAGAGACTGACAGGAGTATCGACCATGGTAAAGGTCTTTCATATTCCCCCATTCGCTGTCCAAGAAAATCAGAAATCCAACAAACACAGTGAAACGACTAAAAAGAGATCTCCATGGTGGCGGCCAAGATAGGGTTTGAAACCCACAAACAGTGAAACAATATGATTGCCCTAATATTTCCAAAGAAAAACAGACGATGACCTTTACCAATTTTGATAAAGTTTGAAGTCTGAAAGGACTGAATTAATAATTCAAAACTCATAATGCATTTTGAAATCCGCAGAATGTTCAATGCCTTACATGCCGACCAACATCATTACCATTGATCAATTATTGACCAAGTGAAATGTCGACCAAATAATGCCTTGTATTATTTGACATGACCACTTTACAAACCAAAATTTCGATTACCTTAGTCTTATTTGTTTCCAAGTAATCAAGGCAATGTCACTTCCATGGTGACATTTTAAATCAACATAACCTTATACTTGTTGTCGGCCTTAAGGCCTAGTAATTTGTTAGCCAAAAGACCTGATAACATATGCACAAGTAATGATCAAATGTTTGCCATTATTCAAATTCGATTGCCACCATATAATTCCATATATACCCAATGCCTTATGAAATATAATAAAGTCTAATTTTCATGCTAAATTCAATATGCCATATATCCATGCCAAATTCTATATACCGTATGCCCAATCCATTAACAAATATTTAAGGAAACCCGATAGGGTTTTCTTAAGACTAAGAACCAACTGTAATTGAAAAACCCAAGAACCAAGATAACTGAAAGCATTACCTGAACATGGGAACATAAACCTCTAACCAAGATTCCTTATGATTTGCACATGGATTCAAGAGATCAGTGCCACCAAAGATGATATCATAATATGAAGTAAGTATGCCAATGACAGAATGGAAACAGTTCAATTGAGTAATCAGCCACCAAGATTCCAAACTAAAACAAATATTATCATCAAGGACAAATAGAAAAAGAGAAGCTCAACATCATGATCTTGTTCACCCTTGTATTTCTCTTGAATTCCTTAGATTTATTCAGGATTTCCTTCATTTCTTCTACAGACACCACTGGACATAACTCAACAAGAATTATTTCTCTTATTTTCTCTTCTTATGCTCTAGCATTTACTCTTCTCATTTCCAAAATCTCATACAGGGTTTTAGGTAGACTAGGCATTATTTCAATCAAAAATTTATTAAAAACATTTAAATGCTTTATTGTAGCCTCCTCAAGAGTTCTTTGACCAAGTTTATCAAAAGTTTCATACCATTTACAAAGCGGCTTGAGATTTCCATCTTTGATCAAAGATTTTTCAACCTCTTCTACTGACATACTAGGTTTGTCAATTTTTACCTTCGTCTTTGCTTTTTCATCTCCACCGGAGGACTTGCTTTTTGTAACCTTTGTTTCCTGGGTGCCCATATGCTTTATTTCTCTCACATCTTCATCAAACTTAGTCTCTTCATCTTCTGAGACAACTTCATAGACTCTTGTTCTCTTATTCTTCTTCCTCTTACCAGATACCTTGGTTTGAGTTTTCACAAGAATTGGCTTTGCTGTAGGGGTGGATAGGGATGCAGAGCTCCCTTGTTGACCTAGTTCGGGCAGATGATGCTACTAAACTAGCATATTTAGTTTTTGCTAGCTCTTTTTCTTCTTCAGCTTCTTCTCTCTTCCTTTTGGATTCTTTTAATTTTTCTGTAGATATACCCATTCTTTCTGCTAAGATTCCCACTTCTTTTCTTAATTTTCTGATTATCATAGGTTTTTTGAGTTCATTGTGCACCTGTATATTCTTTTTTGCATAAGTACCAAATCTCTCTTCTGATGGATCCAAAGGATTATTCAATAAATATTGTGCATACATTTCCAGAATGTGCTCTTCAACTTCATAACCCATTAGCATGATCCAGATTGTTCTAGGATCAGCAGCTTCCATCATGCATTGATCAATGTCTACCATAAAACAAATTGTGCCCTTATACTTATCCACAATAGAAGTAGAAATTCTTTCTCTAGCATGCATCATACTCTAAAATTTTTTGAAGTATCCCCAAATTGCAGTTTTTGATTGCTGAAAGCTTCTTCACACTTGAATTTTGCCTTAATTCACCAAAGTTCGCCTCAGATCTCTCCAAACTTCTTTTCTTCAAAATACAAAGTTGCAAATGAAATATAAAAATGACCTTTTATCACTCGCACGCTTAACCCTTTTTGTCGCAATAAATGCTTTTACCCTAACTCATCCAGTTACTCTATTTCCATGCGTTGTGATAGATAATTCTTCTACGGACCTCCAATACTGCATAATACTCTCTCCAATAGGCTCAACAACATATGTAGGGCATCTATGTGCTTACTATACTTATTCACATTCTGGTGTTAGTTACTGATAGGGGGTTAAGATATTTTCTTGACAACTCCCCCTAGGCCAAAAATCTAAAACTAATTCCTGGAGGAATTACCATAAGCAGGTTATGGTGCTGGCACATTTTCCTCAACAAAGGGACCTTTCATCACCCATTTCTTTTGCATTTTCTTCTGGATCACATCTGTAGTGACTTTTCCTTTTCCCTTAACATCCTTTTGCATGTTTCTTCTTTGATTTACCAAACCTTTTCTATTCCAATAGAATCTAGCAATGTGACCAAATTTGTTGCAATTATAGCACACAACATTTCTCTATCTAGACTATTTATTCCATTGATTTTCTTTTGATCTGCACTGGTTAGCAATATGGCCAAATCTATTACATGTATAACATTTGACATCTCTCTAAAAGTTGTTTATCACATTTTTGCATTCATTTGATTTATGACCAAACTTATTTCAATTAAAGCACTGACCTGAGAATGATGGACCACTTTGATTCATCTTGATTATACACTGAGAAGCCATATGGCCAAACTTATTACAAGTAAAACAATAGCCATTGAATCTTTGAGCATTAGGTTGTCTTACCAGATTCCTTCCAGCTCTATTTGTTTGATTTCCTTGCCTAGATATCCTTTGTCCGGATATGTAACTTTCTCCTTCTTCATAACCAAGACCTCACTTGTCACCATTAGTCCTCTGACTGTTGATCAATTCATCAAGCTTGGCTGAGCTAACTTTGAAATTTTCTTTGTACTCATTTGCAGTAGCAAGTTCATCTTTGAGATCATCAATCCATTTTTCAAGCACTTCCTCATTGTTTTTAGATTGTTCCAATTCATTGTCCAAATGGCTACATACTTCAAATTTTTCTTTCAGGGACTGTGCAAGATTCTCTTCATTATTCTTTTTGTCTGCAGTCTCCTTGGTCATCCTCATCATGATAGATTCCATCTCATGCTTTAGGACTGTATTATCTCTGGTAATTTTTTCACATTCTTTTGTCTTTTCCTTCAGGGCTTGACTCAGTTGCTCATCTTCAATGCTTTTTTTGTCATTTTGCTTAATCTGGTCACATACTTCCTTTCTTTTCTCTCTGGACTTATTGATTTTATCTTTCAATGATTCAATGAATTTCTCAGCATCCATGAGGTTTGCTTGCAATTTCTTAACTTCAGATTTTGACTGATCAAGATCATATAGAGCCACCATAAGTTGTTGTTGAAGATTGCTTGAATCCATTGAAACACTTTCCAAGATCTCCCCAAATTGTTAGACTTCTTCTTCCAAGGAACTAGCTCTGATACCAATTATTGGAATCAAGCAACACTGAGAGGGGGGTGAATCAGTGTTCTGCAAATTTAACTTTATTGAATTGATCCTTCAAGCATTAAAAACATTCATTCAAAAGAAATATGCATGAACATAAAGAAAACAACCACAACACCATAACACAAGAATTTTTTACGTGGAAACCCTGTTAGGGGAAAAACCACAGTGGATGGCTAATCCACAATATGATTTGAGTATACTCAAATGAAGTTTTACAATATGGGGAATGCACTTGCATTCACGTGCACTTCCTAGAGCTCACTGCCCAAAGAAGACTCACTATCTTACAAGATAATCAAATTAAAACCATCTGATAAATTGAACTGAGAAAATAACATCTGCATATGCTTGATTATAGTTTTGGTTAGGTTCAACAATCGATCTTCGTCATGGGGCCGGTCGCATACCGTTATGTTACTTGCTCATCATATCATAAATAAATACATCATGTTCATTACACCATCATGATTATCATCTATCACAAAATCATCATTTTTATCATCATCACAATAAAATAAACACATTCACCATATATCCATACATTTCATTACATTAAAATAAATGCACGTCATGTCATTATTATCCATACATCCATACATCATATATTCATACATAAGAATTTAAAATAGCCATCATGACAAAATAAATGCATTCATCATAGAATAATAAACCATCATAGATCAATAGTAATCAACTGCATATCATATATATCATCAATGTCAAGTATAAAATGAAGTTTGAAATAAGAAAAGATACATCGTCACAAATAAGTTGACTCGAAGTATACATCATATCTCAAAAAGAATGTCTCGAAATCACAAAAATGGAATCTATGATCTGTTGCTACTAGAATGAGCAGGCCTAATGGGACCAATAACACCACCACCCCTAGATGGACTAGGATCTCTGGGATCTCCTTGTGGAGGTTGTGTCACACCCTCGAGAACCGTCCAGGTACGTGTCCCACCAGATCTCGATGGGGCATAACTGACTCTGCGATCAACAGGCACTACATCATGATACCTACCTCTATAGAACTCCACCTCTCGGCCAGCCCGTAGAACCTCCCTCATATAATCTACAACTAAAGTACCATCGGCTACCCTCTATAGTGTCTCGGTAATCTCTTGTGCCCTCTCGAAAATTTGTCTAGAACTGTCCCTCTCGGGTGCCAAAGTATCAACTTGAGTCTGAACAATGGCCAACTATCCCTATAAATGTGCTAATGCCTGTACATGAGCCTATGCCTGAGTCTACATATGAGTTTGTGTCTGTACAAGCAAACCCTGTGCCTACACCAATTGTCCTTGTAGATTTTGTACCTGTGTCTACAAACAAGTAATCTACCTCTGATGGTCAACTGAAGGCACTGCCACTGCTCGCCTCTTGCGAGGCCTACTAGAAGATGGACCGACACTGACAGGCCCGACTCCTCTGCCACCTCCACCACCACCATCCCCGTCATCAGTGTTGCTATCATCACTTCCACTCTCAGTACTATTGCTAGTTTTAGTATCATCCCCACTATCCTCCTCACCCTCAACAACATCCTCCTCCACAGGTAAAGGTGTTGGCTCATCAGGAATGGTAATCCGAGGATGTGGATGAAAGGCCAAAAATTCTACATACTCTCTTGTAATAGCTGCCTTTGCAATATCTCTATGCATATCCCAGGCTGATGGTTGCAGAGTTCGGTATCCCTCTACTAATGTCTCATACGATAGGCATGACCCCCAATTTTCTACATCACTCCGTTGTCGGGCATAGTGGGCTACCCCTTGAGGCATACACTGTACAATGCCATACTACATATACACCCGCCACAACAAAAATATCTCCAAGACAAAAGGGGTCCTACCAATCAAGTACATGGAGTCACATAGATACCCAAGCACTGCATCATCCTCATCCCACTACTCACAATCCAAATAAGGCCACAAGATGATGCTCTCTATGTCATCCAAAACTCATCTCCAATGCTCTAACTTACCCATCCGAGCCTGGGTAAGTTGACCTCTGTACCAAAAAACATAGGGTCTGCCTGCAGGTCTTTCAAGAACTAGAAATTCTCAAGCAATGGAAAAATGCTCCCATGCCCAAACCTATAAAAGTGTCATCCCTGCTGATAGGCTGCATTCTCCCAAGTACACCACTGAATGTAAATCGTGATAGAGGTGGGCTAGCATACACATCCCCCATGCATATCTAGTCCCATGCATGACCATACTCTCAAGGATATGGCCCCAACCCACAGAGAATCCATTTGACCTACAATCAGGACAGAGGAAACCTCTAATGAATCTAGCTAGCACTACTGGTAATGAAGCATAGGTGTCAGCTATCCTCTGCCATCTAACACTCGGTCCTGCAATGTGTTGATCCTGAAAAACTCTAAGGAGAGCATCTCTCCCACCAACCTCATGTGAATCATATACAACAATCTCTCCAATGAACAGTATCCACAGTATCCGCCACACATCCTCTAGTGTGACTATCATCTCACCAGTGGATAGATGAAAGGTGTTATGGTCGTTGTGCCATCGCTTGACCAAAGAAGTAAGAAGACCTCGATTAATCCTAATCTAGAGCATATCAAGAAGACTAGAAAGGCCACATCGACCTATAACTTGAATCTCATCAGGAGTCAGATAAGGAATCAAATATGTGGTCCACAAAAATCGCTCTCACATCTAGAGATTACCAAGATGCTCCTATCATCATAAAAATAAAAATTTAAAATCGGTGCACTATGTCAAAAATCAAAATTCATTCTACTATCAAATCCAATCAAACTTTCGTATGAATTTTTGATCAAAATTCATGAACAAACAACAACAAACCTCACCTATCATGAGGTTCATCACAACATTATCTAATCTCACCTATCATGAGGTTTATCAGATATGAAATCATTTCTCACCTATCATGAGGATCATCACAAATAGGATTATTTTTCGCCTATCATGAGAGTAAGTCTTATTAAATCATCAAAATCAGTCATTATGGAATTTGGATTATCAAATCATACCAAACAGAAGAATGGACATAATTGGAATTGACAAAATCAAGGTTAACTGTGTCAAAATCTACAAATTCTGACATGGATGCGTTAAAATAGGCATCCAAAGCGCTAAAACTCAAAAGCACTACTGTATCAATCAGATGCGCTACAACAATTATTTGAGGCACTACTTTACCCAAAGCACTATTTTATTGCATCAATGCGCCAAAATAGTCCATCAAAGCGTCGCTTTAATCAAAGCGCTATAACAGACCATGTATGCGCCAATTTATGATATCAAAGCGCTAGAACATTCTAGGCGCTAAGATCCAATGTCGAAGCGCTCAATCTAACTATCTAAGCGCTAAATCATGAAAGAGCTAAACTATCTAATGAAAGCGCTAGAGAAAATAATGCAAGCGCTACTTTCTCAAAGTGCTACAACAGTTAACCGAAGACCTACACCGGAGTGTAAAGTGCTACATCGTGCCATTGATGTGCTAAACTATGAAAAAAATGCAAAAGCATAAAAATTACATAAAAATCGAGAATGCACAAAAAACGAGGTGGATTAGGGTACATACCGAAGGTCCATAGGCGGCTGGCCACTGGTGACATCACACGCACTCGAAACGATGAGTGTGGTAGGGGATAGGCATCTTGCTCCAGCTGGCTCAAATGTCTCTATCACTAGATCTTGAAAGTCACAAAGTGCAAATAAATATGAAAATGACCTTTTGGACCTTATATAGATATTTGAAAAGGGATTTTTGAGGGATTTATTTTATTTTGATTAATTGTATTTATGAAATTAATTAGAATTCATCCACGGGCTATATTTTCTTCGTCAATGTCAGGAGATAAATTATTCCTTTATCAAATCTTCATCAAATCATCATCAAATCAACATCAAATCATCAGGAAATTCAAAAATTCTAAAAAAATCATCACAACATTATATTATCTCCCGAGGAGGCATATTATCGGCAATTATCTAAAACTCAATATCTGAGGCATGTCTGGGGCACACTGAATTTTTTTCATCAATACTGGCAGTAGTAGCAAAATTTTTTTGAAGCAATGCATAAATACATCACTTCAAAGAGGGGAAAAATGTATACACCTAAAATTGGTCTGGAGAATCCAATTAATTAAATACAAATTATTTGATTAATTATCCTAAATTCCTCTACTGTTTGAATAAATAGAAATATTTGTTTATATAGTTCACATTCCCATTCACATTTAAATTCATACAATTCTTCTATTTATCTCATCTTAATTAAATAAACAAAATTAAATACTTTGTTTGATTTAATTATCATTTCCCTATTTTATTCTATCACATCAATCTTAAATTAATTAAATAAAGATCAAACACTTTATTGATTAATTACCATATTCTACCATTTTAATTTAATAAACAAATTTTATAGTTTGTTTTATTAAATTATTTATCCCTCTTTGGCTAATTTAAATAAAGGCATAAGGAATATTCCTCTATATTTCCTCAAAATCAAATTAGATATCCTATGTCTAATTTATGTCTAAAATCATGTCAAAATTAATTGATTGAAACTTCACAGGAAGAATTGGAGACAAATTGCAAATTGATCTCTCAATCCTCCTCCATCAATCCTTTGTCTTCTCTTGCTTGGTGTTTTCATGGGTAGAGACAATCCCCAAAATCTTCTCAATCTCCTCCATCTCTCACCATTCAATCCTCCAGATTGAATCTAAGCCCCTCTTTGTCATCCCTATGCATTTCTACAACCAAGAAATCTATAAATACAGCCTCATTCAACCAAGAAAAGGATCCAGATCCATATTATCTAGCTTATGCACTCTTACTCTATAGGAATTCAAGCATCAAGCATCCAAGCATCCAACATTCTAGTTTTCATATCATGGCTGCCTCCTGTAGCTTCATTTATCAGTTTTCATGTCAATCCATGCTATATTAGTTTATTTTATCATTTTAGTATTATCATATAGCTTCATATCATTGCATCAACATCATTCCATTCTTTGGATTGTCATTTTAACAATTATAGTGTTATTTAAATTTGAGAGCACAATAGCTTAATAAATCTTTGAAGATAGGAGACAATGAGATGCTTTCAGTAGATTATTAGCTTGATCTTTGATACAATGTTTCATTAAGAAGTGTTTTATTACTTTATACTTTATTCACACTTACACTATCCAATCTATGCACTAGACTATTGTAGGTATGCGCTAAAATAGAGCACAGATGAGCTAAAAAAAGGCATGAATGCGCTGAAACAAAGCATGAATGTGCTAAAACAGAGCATGAATTCGCTGAAACAGAGCATGAATTCGCTGAAACAAAGCATAGATGCTCTAAAACAAAGCATGAATGTGCTGAAACAGAGCACAAATGCACTAAAATAGAGCACATATGTGCTAAAACAAAGCACAAATGCGTTAAAACAGCCCAGGGATGCGCTAAACTATCCAATTACTGAACAAATATAGACATGTTTTGATAGTTTTATTTTTTTGGATGATCTTTATCTGATTTAAATTTGGAAGAACATGACATACAGTAGAAAAAAGTTGCTTTGCGAATCTTAAAAATCAGAACAAAGAGTGTATGTTCTTGAGATTTTCATGGGTATTGAAAAAAATAAGCACTTCAGACAAACTCACTCTTATTTGTCAAAAAGTTCATCATAGCAACCACAACCCACATCTTAAAATTGTGTCGACTCACATAGTCGTGTCACCCCCTAGAGGGCGCCCGTGTTTTTGTCTTTTCCAAGTGCGTGCTCAAGGTTAGATTTCTCAATCCCTTGAGCAAAAAATCCAAGGCAATTATATGGTGAGTGTCTTGGGGGAAGATTCTTCCCTCCCCTTGCACTGTGATTATTATGATGTTTGGATACTGACATGGTTGGCTTTCTACACTATGATTCGTAGTAAAGGTATCTGTTCAGTGCAACAATAGATAAACTCCCTCAGGGGACCTCTCAATATTTAGAACAAAGATTTTGGGGATAGTTATCTTGCTCACTTCCATTGAATATGGGTTTCCCCAAAATTCACTTTTGATTAGAGTGGGTTGGAAAACCTGGCTTTGGTTGTTCCCACCTAGGTCGTTCCCATAGGGTGAGTACTTTTTCCCATTACGGCAGGCCTTCTAAAGGATTTAATAAAACATGAAAATGAAAGAAATGAAAAAGGTAAGTCTAGTGTTTTGGTCACCGAGTAAAGGGGAGAGCATAAACCTATTACCCAACAATCACAACAAACAAATGGTACAATTTTAAATCCAAATGACAATTTTCTACACTAAGTGAAGATGTTGCTTCACAACAAGCATTAGATTCATTTTAACCAAGATAAAATAATGTTTGGTGACTATCCTAGGATTGATAAATTCCAGATTTAAGTGGCTATCCTAGGATTGCTTTATTTTTACTTCAGGCAGAAAAAGGAAAATCCATGTCCGCGGATGGCATTGGAATCATGAATTATTTTTACACTCCTTATATGCACTAAAAGAACTAGTAAATGTGCTAAAACAGTTAACAAATGCACTAAAGGAACAAATAGGGATGCATCGCTAAAATAGGTCGTCAATGCACTAAAACAGTCCTCATATGCGCTAAAACATAACTCATATGCACTAAATCGTAGCTCTAGTTCGTCACGTGTCAGAAAATATGCAATAAAAATATTTAAAATTGGGCAAGGCCCCACGGTGGGTGCCAAAAATGTGTGTGAGAATATGTGGAACAATTAATAAGTCAAACTAACACACCAATGAAACATTAAATCAAAGGAAACTAATTAAAAGTAAACAAACTATAAACAACAGCTCCTTCAAAAGCATTCCATTTTCCTCTATCTCCAAAGATCTGTTGTAAGTTGTTGGCTCTCAGTTGGTGTATTCAACAACTTTGGCAGAATGACAACTTAGAGAATGAGTTTATGCAACATGCATGTCGATTGCTAAATGATTTAAGCTATGATATGAAACTAAAATGCTATGAACTTGAAATTCTATGCTTAAAATGCCGATTCGAATGCAACTATAGTAACTGTGCTAAATTCACAAAATCTTGGTTGAAATCTACTCTCCAAAGGGTTGTATTTATAGATTTTTGAAGGCAAGAATCTAGTTGGCAAAGATCAACAGTCAAATTTGAACCTGTTAAGATGAACAGTGAGAGATTTTGGAAGTTGAGAGAAAGGTGGAAGGTTGAGAGAATAATGGAGAATGTTTTCAACCCACAAAACCATCCTCATTCAAAAATGGAGACAAATTGCCATTTGTCATTTCATTTATGAAAGTTGGTTGAAAGTTGAGGATAAATTCCTAATTAAATAAATAAATTTATTTAATTACATGTGACATGGATTTTATAAGTTTCCATAATTAAATAATTAACATTTAATTATGTGAGAGATGAGGGAAAAAGTGTTAAATTAAATATTTATGATATTTAATTATAAATGAATGATGAGTTTAGAATATTATTCCATTATTTGAATAAAAATTCAAACTTAGAATAATATGATAATTAATATAAATAAATTATGAAATTTATTTTATTTAATTAAGAGGAAGGTAATAATAATAATTAAATAAACTTATTTAATTAATTAAACTAGAAGAATTAGATAAATGAACAATATAAATAAATAATTAAATTTATTTATATGTAGATGAATTTAGAATATTAACCGGTTTTACAATGACCATTTTTAGATCTATACACATTCAAGTATTCATTCTTGGTGATGTTCAAATGTATAAATAATATAGCAGAATATGAAGCCTTGTTGATTGGTTTGAATATGGATGTCAAGCACAAAATCAAACTGTTGACTGTTCTTGGAGACTCTAAGCTAGTTGTTTCATAGGTTAGATCAAAATATGCTACAAAAAATAAGAGGTTCAAACAATATAGGAATTTTGTGTGGGTCACAATTGAATTGTTTGATGCCTTTCCTCTTGAATGGATAGATAGATCAAAAAAATTGATGAGAGATTTCCTAGCTAATGTAGCCCTAAAAAGAGATGATATCACCTTGGCTGGAGTATCTTAGGATGAATTCAAAACAAGGCCTTTTATCCCTAATAATATCTATATTTGGTAGGTTTTCAATGATGGCACTGATCTCATAAAATATCTCCATTGTATTGATCAATACGAAGCTCGAGAGATCGATTTTAATTCCTTTGTTGAAGAAGTGGATGGGAAACAGACTGTATTTGAGAAAGAAGTTTTGCAGCTTAAAACTAATAAACTTCCCAGAGGACTTGTGGCACTAGAAAGAGAGTATGATGGAAATGATCGCTCTCTCATGAAGAAAACACCAGTCAAGAGAGAATATATTGAAGAATTCAATTTAGGGACTAAGTTAGCACCAAAAAAGGTATATATTGAAAAGAAAATAAGTCCAACGATCAGAAGAATGTTGATTGCATTGTTGAGAAAGTACAAACATGTTTTTTCTTGGTCTTATGAGGATCTCAAAGCATATAGAGAAGATCTTTGCCAACATGAGATTCCACTTAAACCAGACACAAATCCATTTAGACAAAAGCAAAGACCCATCAACCCAACTTTGGAGCCAAAAATGCAAGAGGAGCTGGTAAAACTTAGAGATGGAGGTATTATTAAACCCATTAGACATTCAACATGGGTCTCACACTTGGTTCCAGTAAGAAATAAAAATGGGGACATTAGACTATGTGTATATTTTAGAAATTTAAATCTTGCCTCCCTTAAAGATAATTATCATCTCCCAAATATGGAGGCAATATTACACAAAGAAATAGGATGTGAGTTACTATCAATGATGGATGGGTTTTCTGGGTATAACCAGGTTAAAGTCAAAGAGTCTGAGAAATACAAGATGACATTTACTACACCATGGGGGACATATGTTTATGTGAGAATTTCATTTGGTTTCACAAATGCAGGGGCAACTTTCCAAAGGGCGATGGACGTAGAATTTGCAAATTTGATCAATTCTATAATGGTAGTATACCAATATGACCTCACTGCTTACTCCAAAAAGGTAGAGGACCATGTGGAACACCTAGAAAAAATATTCATCAAGGCTGTGGAATATGGTATCAATCTCAATCCAAAGAAATGTCACCTTTTTGTCATGGAGGGTAAGATTTTAGGGAATATTGTATCAAAAGAAGGGATTAGAATAGATCCTGAAAGAGTAGAGGCTAGAGATAAATTTCCCATCCCTAAAACTGACAAAGCTATTCAATCATTTTTTAGGAAAGTTAACTTTGTTAGGAGGTTTGTGTCAAATTTTGCTGAGATTGTTAAACCCATATCCAAAATGCTAAAGAAAGGAGAAAACAATGATTGGACTGCAGAAGCCCTGGAGGCTTTGATATCCATTAAGAAAGCAATCAAAGAAGCCCCCATTCTGAAATCCCCTGACTTTTCCAAACCTTTTCAAATATTTTTATTTGCCTCATTCCATACCATAACAACTGTAATATTACAAAAGAATGATGAGGGCTATGAGAAACCTATATACTTCTTTAGGAAGTCACTTTAAGGGGCGAAATTAAAATATGATATTATGGAAAAACAAGCTTATGCATTGTTCAAAGCAACACAAGTTTTAGGCCATATCTAGTTCGAGCCAAAATAGTTGCATATGTGCCACATGCAGATGTAAAGGATATCTTGGTGCAGACAAAAGTGACAGGGAAAAGATGTAGATGGATCAATAAGATTCAAGAATTTAATATGGAGATTTAGATCACCAAGTTAGTAAGGGGACAGGGTTTAGCCAAACTAATGGTAGAATCAAACATCAAGGCTAACCAAATTTGTAATGTGGAAAACAAGGATAGCACAGTTGCAAGCATTGAACATATTCCTTGGTACACAAACATAGTATACTATCTAAGACACATGAAATTTCCTGAAGGTTTGAGTGATAACCAAAAGATGACTTTAAAATTGCAGGCATCCAAGTATGTGTTTATGGAAGCTGATCTATTTTGGAAAAATAGGGATGGAGTGTTATTATTGTGTCTAGATGAATCACATGCTAGATATGTCTTGAGGGAGATGCATGAAGGAGTGTATGGAGGTCATTTCTCTACAAAAACAACTGCACATAAAATCCTTAGAGCAAGCTATTACTGGCCTAATATTTTTAATAATTCCTGTGCACATGTAAGGAAATGTTAAGCTTGCAAGAAATTCTTAGGAAAGTTGAAATATCAGGAAGCCTTACCCCTTATAACCTTATAAGTAGAAGCCCATTTTCATCAATGGGGAATTGATTTTATTGGGGAAATATAGGAAAAATCAAGTGGGGGACATAAGTGGATATTAGTAGCAATTGATTATTTCACCAAATGGGTGGAGGCAATCCCAACCAAATAAGCAACAAGCAAGGTGATAATAAATTTCCTGATGGAGAATGTCATAACCAGATTTGGTACACCAATGAGATTGATCACATAAAATGGGATGTGTTTTAGGTCTTATGAGTTCAAAAAAAATTGCAACAAATATGGTATCACTGTCTCTTATGCTGCTCCTTACCACCCACAAGAAAATGGTCAGGCAGAGTCTAGTAACAAAAGTCTCTTGAAAATCATAAGAAGAATGTTAAATGGGAAAAAAAAGGCATGGGACTCAAGAGATTGGTTGTATGGGCAGACATAATTACAATAAAGAAATCAGTTGGAAAGTCTCCATTTGAACTGGTATATGGAACACAGGCTAGGATTCCATTACAAAACCTTCTGCCAGTTTATAATTTTATTTTGCAAGAAGATTTAGATGTTCCAAAGCCAATGGAGGAAAGGATGGAGAAGCTTGTAGAACATGATGAAATAAGGATAATGGCCCAGAAATAGAATGTGCAATTGCAATCACAGATGAAATACATTTTTGATAGAAAATCCAAGGGTAGAAAATTTGAGGTAAATGATTTGGTATTAATGTGGAATGCCAGATGTCAAGAGAAAGGAAAGCATGGAAAGTTTGAAGCTTTGTGGTTAGGTCCCTTTGTGATTATTGGCAAAGGAGGGGAAGAATCTTATTATTTATAGAACATGTCTAGAGAGGAGTAGGAATTGCTAGTACATGGGTAGTTTCTAAAACAATTCTTCTCATAAAGAGTATTGGAGGAGTAAGGATTGCCAGTGCATGGACAATTCCTAAAAAACCTCTTAAAACATTATTTTCCATGCACAGTAGTTTAGGAAATCAAAATAAGGACTAGGATTTTCTAGTACATGGACAATCATACAATTCCCCCATTAAAAACAAAATTTTATTTCCATGTACAGTAGTATATGATCATTTCATCGTTTCCCTCTCCACATCCATTTTCACTTCATCCATACCACTGTTACATTTTCATGTCTTCTGAGGGCTTGGTCTGTACCAAGAGAGATTTTGGATTATTGGAGTGATTTGTAAAATACTCATCCCCAACTGGAGCCACTGTTAGAACCAAAATTCTAGTAAAAAATTGAGCAGTTTTCATCCATTAAAGCCCAAATTCATGCTATCTTTCTCATAAAAAAAACATTTTTTGCCTTCCATGAAGCCAAAGAACCTTTTACCACTGTACCAATACCATATTGACCACTCTATACAGCCCTCACCTCATACCTCCTTACCACAAACTCTTTTAAAATAGCTTGCGGTATCACGGTAAAGAAGGTTAACACTACATCTTTCTACTGCTATACCGTAGAGAGTTGGAGTTTAGCCTGTGGAAAAGCGGTGAGACAAGAACAGATTTGAAAAGAGATCTCTACACTGTAGAAGGTTAGAACATGACCCATAGTAGAGTGGTACACTTGAGAATAGTAACAAGATTTGACATCGGCATACCACACGAAGGAGAAACATAGACTGCAATAGAGCGATGTACTAAGAAAATGCATTGGGATGAGACTGTGGTACTACAAGAAGGTAAAGGGTGTCCCATGGTATGACGGTATATTGGTATGCATGTGAAAGATACACCATGGCACTACAAGGGAACCTAAAGCAATGTGCAGTAGGGTGGTAGAAAAATAAAGGAAAACCAAAGGACACAGCGGTACTGCGGGAGGGAAGACGATAGTCTACGGTAGAGCGGTATAATAAAGAAAGATAATAATATGTACCACAGTACCTCAGAAGGGTGAAAAGTGACACGAGGTAATGTGGTAAACCAGTTGTTGAGACATTTAAAGCATACCAGTCACATCAGTCAACTTCTAAATATGAATTGAGCTCGATACAAAGATTTGAATCATGTGAATTTATGAATCGGGAGTAAATGCATCTTGGTATTAAAATAAACGAAACAAGCTAGTATTTTTCATTCACGATAGCTGAAATCAAGTTGCAGGCGAGCTCAAAGTGCAAAGTAAAAGAGAATTATTCAAGGAAAATTATATCACCAAGTAAGTTTTGCTTATTCCTATCCATGAATTTCATAAATGGAACCAAAGAAAACAGAGGTAGGGGCTAAGAAAGATGAAGCCAGGCCTAGTAAACCCTCTTTACAATCCCCATTGCTTACATTATTGTCTGGTCTAGTAAGTAAAGGGTCAAAGAATGTCTTTAGAGAGTTAGCTCAGGTTTGTAGGGACCCCATCACACCCTAGTCAAGTTGGAACTTATAATGATATTTCTACCAGAAGAGGAATGACAAGGTTCCAACCTCAAACCCGTGGACCCTGGACGTGGCCAAACTGATTGTTCCCAATGTCTTCATTAATATTGAGTTAATTGAAGCCCTTGCTTATAGCTACCATGCCTCGACCAAAACTGTCAAACTTCCAAATGGTGGGTGTTTAGTGGATATTAGTAGAGATGCCATTGTGAAATCTTTTAATTTGAACAAACAAGCTGTGACAGAGGTGAATCTAGTGAAATTAGAGTAGGAATATAAGAGGTTAAGAAGAACCTACAGAAGTGATGAGCTTCCATTACACATGAAGAGGGGTCATGATAATAGAAAAATCCCAATCCTTGCTTCTAAATTGGAACCCTTCCAGGTCTCAGAATTTCAAGTGTATTTCAAAACCACTTATTTTACATTATGTCAAATATTGGGAGTAGATGTAGAGAAACACATGCTGGTAGGGTTGATGAGAATGGCTATGATAGTTCACTACCATGAATCTAATGTAGAGTTTGATTTTGCATCTATGATTGAAGAAAAATTCATGAAGGCTTGCTATAAGTCAGGGAGGCTAAGGCCCCCACTACATTCAAAAAATATTCTCTATTATGCCATTTGATTTTGTATCAAAATGAAATAAAATGGACTAAGAGGATGAAACTACACACACAAGAAGATGGATTTAGGCTTCCTGTATAGAATTGGTGTTACATTTAGGACAACAGATGCAAAGAAAGTGATTTTGTAGTATTTAGAGATAATTTTTCTATGAGATTAATAGATGACCTTGGTTACCCTACACCACGACTACCTAAATCATTAATGGAAGTAATGAGACTAGTACAAGGTAGGCTAGACTAGGGTTTTACCCAAAACTATGTGGAATGGTTCTTTATGCCACAATAGACAATCTTCAGAGTGTATGGATGTAACCAAGCACCACACATTTTGCCTAAATTTGTACCAGCAAGATTATGTTTTCTAGAATTTATGTCAAAAATTCCTTGGATGGAGCATGACCTGATGAGGAATTAGAGAAAGGGCACATTCCTACTTGATTTGATAGTGTTTAAGGAGTATTTTGTTGGATCAGACATGTTGGAGAAGCTACAAAGATTCATGAAGACTAATTACTCCCTCAAATTTGGGAAGGAGAGGGTATGTAACCCGGAAGGCTATATCAATATAATTAGAAGAACTATGTTGACCAAAAGGGCCATCACGCATGAGTTTGACCCCGAGGAGGATATTATAAGAAATTTGGTTTATTTTTCAAATGTTATACAAACAAGAAAAAGGAGGATCACAATGATGAAATGGGAAAAAAAAAATGGCGAAATGAAAAGGTCTTCAAAGGGTTTTTTGCAGATGAACCTAACCTTTTGAAAAGGATGCAGTTGACCCTTGGAAAATATGATGAGATGTATAAAATGGCTCAAGATGAGGGTTTATTTCCTCCTCCTACACCCCAACAACCATCACTTGAAGATTCCACATCATATTTTCCTTCCTCATCACCTTCATCTCCCACACAAGAGCCCTAGGCCAAGAAGCAGAAGATTGAATCTTTGGTTGAATATAGTGAGGATGAAGAAGAACAAGAAGTGCTTGCTCTAACTGAGATCAGAGAAGCAGTAAAGCATCAAAAAATTCAAGAGCCTCATGACCCCAAAATTAGGATATTAGAAGATATTATAGATGAGATTCAGAATGATAAGAGAGTAGTTGCCTCTTTAAGGTTTATAGAGGATGACAATTTTATTCATACTAATGAGTTTAAAGATTTTTGGATCAAGATTAAGATGAGAAAATTTGATGAAAGATTGAGAATGAATATCATAGGATTTGATGATTCAAAATAGGCCAAAGTGCAGGCCCAGACATTGGCAGAGCTAAATATTGATAATATCAATGTCACCCCTCAAGAAGCAAGAGAATCGGTGTTGAAAAGTGACATGCTAATCATACCAGGAATGGATTTGTCCAAGGTGTTTCTTTTGGACCAGATTAGATCACAAGATGACCCAATTTTAATTGCACAATTTGATTCAGAGGAAGGTGTATCAAGAACAGGGTATAACCCTACCATTCAGACCTTGGCCCTATGGACAAAGAAAAAGAATACAAGGAAGACCGGACTCTTAGATATGGTGCAAGAAATGAGGGGGTCAGCCATGGTGAGGACAATGAAAGATACAACTCCCATAGAGGCTACAACTATCACTATGCACTGTGTAATGTTTACTAAGGACGTTGTGGAAAATATGGAAAAGAAGGTAAGTGAATATGAGAAAAGGTTGAAGTTGTCAAATGATGAGGTAAATAAGTTATTCATTGAAAATGTGTTGTTGAAGCAGCATTTACAGCAAGCTACAACAATAAGGGGGAATGAGGTGGTTATTTATCACCCACCTATCCAAGCTAAAGACCCACAGATTCAATAGATGAAAGATGAAATTGATAGGCTAAAGAAACATAATATGGAAGATGTTCAGCATAACATCTTGGATACTCTAAGAAAAATATTGGAGCATAGAGTTGGGGTACTAAAATAAAAAATAGGAGTACACGAGAGCTTTAGCAATCTAGTTAAAGCCTTGGAACAAATAAGTTCTAATTCCCCTATTATTGGTGAACTCCAGAAGAGGTGGCAACCTACTTATCACATTCTAACCACTCTCTGCAAGGAAACACAAATGGATCTAGATGCCCCTCTGAAAGTCATGCCTACTTACGAAATGGTGAAAGGGGTAATTAAGGAGCATAAATACTTAATAGATATAAATAAGAAAGTGGAGAATAGGAGGAGTGCATTTGACTCTATAAAGTACCGCTTCAGCCCCTCAATCACCAAAGATGATAATCAAATAAAAGGTGTTGAGGAGTGGAAGAACAAATTTGATCATATGATTTCTCAATGCTTGACACACATACAAAATGATGGGGATGTCAGCCTGGATAGGTTTCATACTGTGTTGGATGGAATTTTCACACTAGATAATGGATACACAAAGTTCGTGGTAGACACCAGGGATAACTTTAGTGGCGAATCTTTGCCAATTGGAAAATTCTAGGAATCTAGCAATTTGAATTTGGTGAATCTACCGTATCTGTAGGGTGTTTAAATCACAAGGAATTCACGGACTATCGGTCCAATGCATGTCCATTCGCCAACAGTTTTTTTTTACGAGGCATGTTTAGGCAATAAATTCACCATAATAGACTACGTGTTTCCAATGCACCGATCAATATTTTTGCTTGGAATCCCGAGGAGCATGTCAAAGTCACCAACATATTCGCCAATACTATTAAAACAACATTATATGAAGACCCATTTCACCAATTAAAATTTACAAATAGTTGCTTGTGAAGACCCATTTCGCCAATTAAAATTTATAAATAGTTGCTTATGAGGACCTATTTCGCCTTGAAAATTTCAAGGTATCGTTGTATAAGCACGCGGGATTCACCAAATTTTTAACATACCATTTCAAAATCTCGCAAAATTCGCCAAATATGGATTGATATAAATACAATTGAAACTGTTATTTTTTCTTACACATTTTGTTCGGTTTTGAGGTTCTACTTCTCAATTCAGAAGTCAGCAAAACTCAAAAACGTAGAATCAAAGGTGAGTGATCATTTCTTCATACTGTTATTAGTTATTAGACTATTAGTTATAATAATAAGATTTCTTTATCTATTTTCCATTCTTTCTTCAGTCTTAAACATAATTTTAAGTAGGGAATGGGATCTATATTCTCTGTCGGTTTGTCCTTCTTAAACAAGAAGACATTTTTTTCCAGCTTTTATTCGAAGTGAGATCAATATGTCGAGCAGCAAGGGTAAGACTCTTGAGTAGGCGGGTAATGAAGAGACTGGGAGGCCATCAAAATGCCCAAAATGGGGAGGTACCATACAGTCTTACTTTGGAATTGGCAAAGATTCTAATCCATCAGATCAAGGTGGAGCTACACCATCAACTCTTCCACCAAATATTATTGAAGATGGAGATACATCATCAACTCTTCCACCACAGGAAGGTCAAGGTGAGATTGTCATTGTGTTAAATCAAAATGTATCAAATCAGGATGGCAATACCATAGAAGATGTTCCAAGGGATACCCTGGATAGCCAAAATGAGATAATCGACTTGGATGAGGATGATGTTGGTAGCAAGAAAAGAAAAGGCAAAGCAAAATTGGGGCGCGAGTGGGAAATGACAAGGAATTTTTAAATTGGTTGGTTGTCGAAGTACCCATTCCTTGAACCAGTGGGGGTATCAAACGAAAATGATATTGAAAGGGAAATAGAGGTTAGATGTAAGATTTGTATTTCGAAATGTGAAAGAGACAAGACGATGCAGCTAAAGCTTGACACTATAGAAAAGCATATCGACAAAGTTTATGAAAAACAAATCATAGACGAAAAGGAACAATCAGTCGTATGATGGAAATCAAAGGAAGAATGTCTTAATGTTAAGTATGTCATAGATTATGGAGAGCATAACCATAGAATGTCGAAGATTAAAAAATGTGAAGGTACACTTGAGGCTCATTTTGGAAAAGCCATGGCAGCAGCAAATCTATCAAAGACTGTTCACATGAGTGTTGTTTTTCATATTTTGTCCAGGGGGTGTCCTATGACAGACTACCCAGAATATTTTGATTTATTATCTTATTTGAGTGTTCCCCACTTTCCCTTCTCACATTGGTCATTAAACGTTTGATGGGAATTGGAGAACTATCTTGCTGCAGTGGAAAAGCAAGATTTAAAGGAGAAATTAAAAGAGTCAAATTTCATTGCATTATCTTTAGATGAAGTTACTACGGTAGACAATACTTCTTGGGTTTGTATGCATTTGTATACTATAGAACAACATGTTCACCAAGCTCATCTTCTTTGTGTTCGTAAAATGAAGGACATTTCAACATCGCAAAATCTATTTGAACTAGTCAAGAAATCTTTGAATGAAATTGCAAGTTTGGATGAGTTTTCAATTGCCAAAAAGTTGGTGTGTGTAGGAGTTGATGGAGATGCAGTGATGCAAGGTCAAAGGAGTGGTATTTACACAAAGTTACAAACTAATTATGCACCATACATGCTTGGCATTCACTACATGGCCCACAGAATGAATTTAGCATTTAAAATTGTAAGCAAGTTTCCAACAATATCAAAAGTTGAAAATCTAGTTCGTGAGATCCATGCATACTTCTGCCAAAGTCCCAAATGTTTCCTTGAATTTCAACATTTTGCTGAGGGAATAACACCTGGAAAAAAGCTTCTTAAGGATGTTGATATCAGATGGATCTCCCTGCATTGACCAGCGCAACGATTTCTTTTAGAATATCAATCCTTGATTGGGTTGATGTACGAGCATTGAAGCACAATAGACAAAGCTCCTGAAATCTTACATAGGTTAAGCGATATAGAGACACTCTTGACTTTAGCTAGTCTTCTCCCCATGTTGGATGAGATGAACAATCTTGTGAAGAAATCCCAAGATAGAACTATGTATATTTATGAATATGTCAATCTACGTAAACTTACATGCTTGGCCCTCGATCATCTATATCTAGATCTAACACAAGAAGGCAGAAATTATTTGATGTAGCGGAAAATTACTGATTTGAATAATCCTGATAATTATTTATAGTTTAATGCAAGCGGGCACTTATGTATTTGTGTATGTGGATATGAGATACCAATGTACCATTATAAGACATCCAAGCACTCTAGAAAAGAAGTACCTATTAACGAGGAAGATTTTAACGACATTGTTAAATTTGTTAGTGATAATTTGAAGGAAATTGCAAAATCTCTTTCCTTAGAGATTCATGAAAGATTCCCTCGACATAAAATACTTGAAGCCATGGGTATTGTGTATCCTCAATTTTGGGTAAATCGAGATAACCCAAAATATTTTCATGATCAAGTAAAAATCGTGATTGAATAGTTTTCGAAAAAGGTAACATACAATGAGCAGGAAATAGAAGGAATTTTAAATGAAAATAAGCTTAGAAAGCAATGTCAGAGTTTTGTAATAGCTATGAGGGACCAGTTTGATTCCATGGGCAAGGAGAAGGCCTTTGAACCGGGATCAATAAAAAAGTTTTGGACAAGCTTAGGTCAGAGTGAAATATTGCGTGGTTCGATGTTAGAATATTTCAAACTTGTTGATTTATGTCAAACAATCATATTGGGGTCAGTGGAGGATGAGAGAGTTTTCAGTACATTAGGGTTTTTGAAATCAAAGTTAAGAAACAAACTGGACAAGAATTTGGAAAATTGCTTGAGGATGAAAGGAACTACGTATAATGTCACAAAATTTCCTTTTGAAAGGGCACTCGCAATCTGGAGGTCCACATGTGAAAGAAGAGGGGTCGGGTTGTGCAACATAGGCTCTCCAATTCCAAGAGCCGTCGGTACTGGTGGTGGTACTAGTTGCAATGGTAGTGGGCTTGGGATAGATCAAGATGACAATGATATTGAAATTGACACAAATCAAATAATGAATGTTGATTTTGAGATAGAGGTCGAACAAAGTGTAGAGCAGTCTCCGAATCAAGATGACTCTTTTACTTTATCTGAAGATGAGCATCGGTTTGAGGACCCTGAATCCATTTGGGAAATGGAAGAGAATTAGCAGGTTTTAGGTATTTTTACTGCACTTCTTGAATTAGTTTCCATTGTTCCAAAGTCCAAACTGTAGTTGATGATATTTTATATTCTATTAAATGAAAATTGCGAATCATTGTACTTCAAGTTCATGATATCTTATAATCTTATTTTATATTGCACTCAAGCACTGCATGAATCATATTCCAAATAGTAGTTGCTGAATTTTTATATTGTATTCAAATAAATTGTGAATCATTGCACTTCAAGTTCAGGAATCAGGATATTTTATTTAATATTTTATATTGACTCCAAGTCTCCATGATATTTTATATTATATTGCACTTCATGAATCATATCAGGATTTTTAGTCAAAACATAACAAAAGCTAACAGACTTACAGTTCAACATCCATTACTTAGAAATGAACAAAATTTAAATAACCCTTGATCATTTTATTAAAAATAATGATATGTTTATACAATGGAGAGACATGAGTTCGAAATGAGTAATTTCCATTCAGATGCTAGTATTGTCCTGAAACATCAAACTCTAATTAGTTTAAAACTTACTACAGACTGACACAAAATCTAAAACAACATTTTCACTAAAACAACAGGCCCTTTACAATTCGCTCTACAACTTTACTTAGACTCGACCTAAAATTATCGAACTTGCTAACCCGTATTTCTGGCCTTGAAATCCTTCTTATAGAGAATGAAGGAGCAAACAAGCATTGGGCCATAAATAGACATATCACCGGTCACTTGGAGTCTTGGACCTCCATATGATATTTCAAAAATTTGTTACAACAACTGAGTCCCATGAGAATCTTCTTGTTTTTCCCATCCGCTGGAAAATGGCTGATGCATTGGCCAGCCGCCAAACCTCAAGAAACTTGCACCAAAAGTGGCCCAAAATTGTCATCAAGACACAACCAAAATCTGTTATAACTTTGTGGTAAAATATAATGAAGGAAAATTACTTAATGTCGATCGAATTGAGCTAGAAAAGGTCTCATCTGCCATTAACGCTCACTTGCATGCCATGCCAAAGGCTCCAAGTTTCCAATCACATTTGATGCGAATTCAAATCCCAACCGTCGATCCTTCACTTTCGTCAGAGCATCGAATGGCTACCTTCAAAAAGGCTGATGTAATCTCCATCTCAGCACGAAGGGCCCACCACACTATGCATCGCCAAAGGAATACACGTGGTGCTCGCCTATGATATCACAATCAATAAACACCTCGCATCTTCCGATCATGCGATGGCAGGAAATCGTTGATATCCGTCATCGTCAATCGTGTTCATTCATAATAGTCACCGTTGTTGAACATAACCGTCAAGCAACTTTTTCATCAAGATTATAACACCTCTGTTGATTTTGAGCACGTGCATCTCGCAGCCACTTTAGTAACCTGACATATAATGTATATCTTTGGGTTGGGTCTTTTCTGACATTACCTTTTTGAGGGTGGTTTCAAAACAACTTATGTCCCATTGAATCGTCTAGGTCGGGCCCCTTTTAATAAAAATGCTAAATATTTCGCCTGACCTTTTATTTCTCAAGTTTGGGTCGGACCGTGCCCTGTGTTTTAGAACAACTTTGAGCCATCGTTTTTCATTGTCCTAGGCGGTGTCCCCTTCCCCTCTTTTATTTTAAGTAATTGTATTATTTTATAGGGGTTATTTTTAGTGACCATCGATCTCCCTACGATTGATCTTGACTGTTCCCCACGATCTCGCGATGACATCACCGTTGGTTGCTTGGTGATTGCGATATCACGGGCAGGCGCCACGTGTCCCAGGTTGTCGATGCTGAAAAGGAGTAAATAAAGTGCTTAATATTTGTATCAGACTTTAGTATGTTATAGAGTGGATTACTAAATCAAATGTGAGATGCATGTGCTCGAGATCGATAGCGATGTTTTAACCTTGATGAAAAGTTGCTCGACGGATAGGTTTTGGTGCTGCTCACTGTTGTGAATGATCATGATCGTCGACGGAGGGAATCAACGATTTCCCACCATCGCGTGATCCTAAAGTGAAGGGTGTTTAGTGATTGCGATATCATGGGCGGATGCCATGTGTATTCCTTTGGCACTGTGTATTATGGTGGGCCCTTGATAATGACATGGAGATGTTGTCATCCTTTTGTAGATGGCCATCTGATCATTGATGATCTGATAGGAACAAGAGATCGACAGCGAGGATTTAAACTTGTATCAAATATGATTGAAGCCATTGGCGCGGCATGCAAGTGAGCTTTAATGGCGGATGAGATGTCTACTAGCCATTTTTCATCTGCTTTAAGTAGTTAATTCCATTCTATCTTCACCACAAAGGCATTCAAATGTCTTTGAAGTGGTCCAAAGCTAGAGATTGAGTTTTTCAAGCAATTACAGTGAGGTTTGGTTTTCTGCAAGGTGCAAAATCCCGTGAGTTACCTTCTAATTTCTATGCCACAGTTTTTGTTTGAATGTGTTTTTTGTGGAGGTTTGTATTGTGTTGGTCAAGGGTCTTGTTGATTAAAACTGTAAGGTTACTGGTTCTTTTGAATTGTGGGAAATTGCAAAGTTCTGGTGTAATTTTGTTTTGGGTAGCCCTAGTTTGATCAAGAATTTGATTTTAGGAGAAGCCCTACTTGTTTGAAATGGCGCCATCAAAGCAGCATTTTGGCCATATTGATTATTTGTGAAGGAATTCATACGATGATTTCCTAGATCAATTCCCGCTATCAACGAACGACAAGAAGAGGGGTTTGGTTTTAATGAATGCGAAATCCTTAGGCAAGGGATTAAAGTGTAAAACCTATAATATTGTAGATGTTAGGGTCCAAATGACGGGCCTAAAAATGTTTAGGAGATGGTATGGACAACGAAATGTGCCTCATCCTTTTTGTAATGGTTGGAGGTACGATATGGGGAAACTAGTTGTACCAAATGTATTTCCTGATATTGACCTACTCAGAGCAGTGGCAGCATGATATGATCCTATTACAAGGATTATCAGGGATAATGATGGTGGGGTTCTACTGAATATAAATGCAGATGAGATTCAACAGGTTTTCGATTTGAGTGCATATAGACCATTCTTAGTATTGGTAGATTTTGAGGAAATGAAGCAGGAATATGCCAGGTCACAACCTCTTTTCAGATCAAAATTGCTTCCTCCTCATTTAGCCAAGGTAGCCAGTTCAATGATTCACATCAGCCCAACTGATTAGGAGCCTTTCAGGCTGAGCTGTTTTGTTGATCACTTCTTGGCAACATTTTATTCACTTTGCCAGATTTTAGGTTTCAGCCCTAATACCATGATGCCCATTGCTTATATGTTTATGGGGGCTCAGATTCAACATCCCAATTTTTCTATAGTGTACGACTATGCATCTTTTCTTGCTGAAAAGACACATGAGGATTTGTTGAAGTTGCATATGGGGCCTACTGGTACTCCTTTCTTTTGGTACTCCCTATTAATGCATATGTTCCTGTACAAGAATGCTGACTTCTTCTCAGAGAAAATGGAGTTGAGGTAAGAAGTGAATGGAGAAAGATTACCAGTACAGGTTTGGAGTGCAGATTTGTCTTGCAATAGGGGAGGTGCTAGCTTTGTGCAGTTTGATAACTGTTTTTCTTCCAGACTTAGAGCTAGATTGGTGGTAAATGTGCCAAGGGTCCCTGAGGATTTGCATGATTTCCTTTGACCCAAAGTGAGGAAGCCTGATTTGAAGGTGTTCCACAATTGGGGTGACATCATCTTATACCCCGTAAGCATTGTCCTAAGGGTTTATGGTTTCCAGGGAGCTCCTCACATTCTCCCATATAATGTACCATCAAGGATGGGATTTTCTGAGGTCACGTGGCAACTAGGTTGCATTCATGAGGATAATTTGACAGGGAAAGAAAAAGGGACTTTGTTCCCTAATTATATTTTTGTTTCATATTTTGTCTTTTCCAAGGGAGGATGGGTCCACTTTGGAAGATTTTTTGATGATTATCATTTGAAGAGTGGATCTAAGAGGTAGCATGACCTCGAGGGATTCTTTTCCCTATTCAGGTAGTGAATTAAAGGTGGCAAGTTTGCACATGTTTTCAATTTTCCTGACGATCTAATAAAAAATGAGTTTGATTTGAGCAGGCAGGAATTGAATAAAGAGAAATGGATTGCCTATGAGAAATTGCTGGATATGGTGCATAAAATGGATCCAAAATATGATCCACTGATGGAGTTCAATCCATTTCACAAAAGAATAGATTTCTTAATGAATAACTTCAAATATATCATGAGCACCTTGAAAACCAAGAAAGTCAATTTGGAACTGGAGTTGGGAATTCAGAGACTAGAGGCGACGCTTGAAGAAACAAGGCCAACTTATCAGCCACCAGAGGATAGGCCTCTATACAAGAGGAGGAGAGATGATAGTAGTGATGAGGAGGTAGGAGATAAAAGGGGGAAAAAAATAATGCAAGCATCATCACAACCAATTCAAGGGATCAGGAAACCTAGAGGGATAAGGATTGTGGACCTAGATTCACCACCAAGAAATCATCATGTAGAGTTACTATCAGAGCCAAGCCTAAAGAGGCAAAGGGTTGAGGAAACACAAGAGGCTCTGATGGATGAAATAATTATAACTGATTAAGACATGCAGGTTGGTATCCCTTCTCCTCCCAGATCAACACAATTGGTGTTAACTGATATGGATATAAAGGAGCAATGTGTACAGGATGCCAGGATGGAGGCCTACAAGGCATTCTTGGATGATGATGCATTCGTGAAGAATCTTGTATTCTTGCAATTAATTTGGAGAATGAAATTAGAGGAATATCAAGATAAATGCAAGAGAAGGAGAGAGTCAAGACCTGATAAGTCTGAACAGGAGAATGATGATGAAGTTAAGGCCAAACTAATGGAGGAATTCAAGAGCATTACTCTTGAGGAAGGAAGGAGACTTGTGACTCAAGCTGGTGTCTTACTTTTGCCTAAATGGGACATAGCTGATGTTGTAGCATTCAATGCTATCCTACAGTCCAAGCATCATGTGCAAAACAATGAGGAAGAGGTTAAGGCAGCTTTGCAAGACTCTGCTTTTAGTGAGGAATATGAAACTCTAGCCATATGGGCATTGGCACCCGAGGGTAGAAAACCAAATGTGGCTGATATTGGCCCAAGTCTAAGGGGAGGGCTCATCATCAAGAGAGCTTCTGAAACCTCAACAACAGAAGCCACAAGCTTGACATTGAATGTGGCCAAATTGGCCCAAAAGATAGTTGAAAGGGAGGAAGCTGAAAAGAAGATTTTGATGGAGAAATGCAACGTAATAATTGGGGAATATAGTAGAATACAACAGAGGAATGTTGAGCTGCAGCCTAAAGTAGATAGATTGAAATATGGGCAGGTAGGAGAATCCTCTAGTGCCCCTGGTATTAGAGCACTACCCACTACTTTAGGGTCAGTTCCCCTTAATATCCCAATCATATCTACTCCTGGGTCCCCCATTCAGACACCTGCTCTCAGCCCTGCACCAGAGCCAGTTGAAGAGGAAGTTGAGTATTCTATGGATCCTAGAAAGAAGCAAATGTTGCATAAAATCACATAATTGCAGGTTGCCCTAAAGGCAAGTGAGGATGATGCAATTGCTAAACACAATGAGGTGGTTGACACCGTTTTGAGGCATCTAAATGAGAAGGTTGATTATAGGTTGCCATTTGTACATTCTTTGTATTATGTGTTCTTGGGTGGAATCAAAAACATTAACAGAGATCGGGAAGTAATTCTGACTTTGGTTGAGAAGTGGATCCCTCGGGCCACTGATTTAGATGTTATGTTTAAGGCTTCCAGGTTTGATGTAGACAACAAGCCTTAGTCATTGAAGCCTACTCTAAATTTTGTGAAATCATTGAAGGGATTCCAGGCCCTACTTGATGATTTGAGTAGAAAAATTAGAGAACTGGTAAATATTTTTGATGACTGGAATGATACTTTTTTGCTAGATATAATAGATGCATAGGGAAATATTAAGACATTGCAGCAGTGGCAAGATAGGGTAGAAGAGGTTATTGATGCACAAATCAAATTAATTTGTGATGGCTCGGACTATGACTTGCTGGTGAGTAGTATGGATAAAATAATTATTACTAGCATATTCTTAGAGTCTTTTGAGAGAGAGGCTAACTAGGTTGTGGTGACATACACACCTTACGATACTAGGGTGATCGAGGTGGTGAATTTTAACTGGCCAACAGATGAGGAATACCAAAAATGGGTGGACAAGTACTTAACTGAAGAGGAGTAAAATAGTGTCTATTACCGGCAACTAACAGCTCAACGGTTATAGTATAATTGATTATGGTTTTGCTTCCATGAAGGATTTTGGCACAGGTTTTGAGATATAGCTAATGCAGCGGCTATTATGTAATGAGTGGAATCAATGGAAAGATACTCTAGGACTCGGTGGTTTTAATCATATTTTTGAATTGGCACATAGTGGTCCAATTGACCAATGACGTGTAATTTTTTGCTCGATGCTTGTTTGCTCCTTCGTTTTCTATAAGAAGGATTTCAAGGTCAGAAATAGGGGTTGGCAAGTCAGATATTTTGAGGTCAAGTCTAGGTATAGTTGCAAAACAGATTGTAAGAACTGGTTATTTCAATATTAATACAATTTAGGTTTGGGGTTATTCGGTAATGGGGTTTTAGGTCTATGAAGATTTGATGTTTCACAAAAGTACTAGCATTTGAGTTATTGTGTTATATTTCGAGCTCATGCCTCTCCTTTGTATAAACATATCATAATTTTGAATAGTATAATCAAGGATTATGGTGTTCATCTCACTGCTCAGTGTTCTGGTGTGTATGTTTTCCATTTTAGCTTTAATTCAAGGAATTAATTAAAATGCTTGGATGGAATCATGGATGGATATGTTTGTAAAGGGATTTAGTAAGAAGTATTGGGTTAGGATATGGATTGACACTATTGTAATGTAATATTACCATGGATCTTATATGCTATGTATTTGAAAAATTGAATCTGTTGTTAAATTTTAAATGTTTGTGAATTTGACTCCCCAATGGTATATGGCACTGGTTTAAATTGTATGAATTTGTGAAGTCCTGTATCTGTATGTCTTTACTTAGAGCTTTCTGCCAAATTGCAAATAAAATGACTATCATAAGTTACAAAATAATGTTGTAATCATCCCATGCCCTTGATTGGAATTGGCAATTCCATAGGTAGATTAGGAGACAAACTTGGTTTACGTTAAAAAGAGCTGACTCTTAATTTTTCTGAAGTGGATTTTTCCTCATCATATTTCTTGTTGCTCTCATCTAGCCTTCACTTCAAGTCATTCACTTCTCTCTCATTTGATTTATCCTCTTTGTTTGTTGATGTAGAGGCAGATTTTATTATTCTTTTTTCTAATTCATTGCTCTTGTTATCTATTGGTTTCCTCTTTGCTTTCTCACTTGCTAGGTCTGCCTGTAACTTTTCTATTTGGGTCTGCAACCTTTTCTTCTCTCTATCTTGCTTTAGCAATGACGTGTACACCAATTCATTATTCTTCTTTGATACATTAATTTTGTCAGTATTTTTCAGGCCAGAAAAATCCAATTGAAAATTGGTTACTTGGTATTTAGATCAATCCATCTGATTTGTTGGTTTGTTTTGAACTGTGGGAACAACAATTGTGTACTCCATCATTTATTTATTTGTGTCAAATGTGGGTAATACCATGGTTGTTGCAGTCTCTAAAGTTACTCTCCATTAGTTGCTTCTTTTCTTTTTTATTCAAGTCTAATTTCTTTTTAAACTCTTCAATGAAATCATAACCTGGGGAGGCAGGAACAATGGAATGCTTGAATGGAGAAGGAATAGGAGTACTTGTAGCTGCTAATTATGTCATACCCACACTATCTGGATTTGTGGGAGTTTCTAGAAATAACTCCTTTGTGGTACTAGTGGATCCACTGATAGTGTGACTTGGACCTGTCAAAATCCTTTGCCTCTTTTGATTGCCTTGATCACCTGGTGTTTTTGTGGTATCTTTTTTTGTTTTCCTCTTATTATTGTGTGTAATTTGTCATTGTAGCACATGTTGACCACTACTAGTACTACTACCCATACCATCACCACCAATGGCACTCCCAGTTGCACTATGCTGTCCACCAAGGGCATGTCCTAGTTGTGATTATATCTAACCATGAGGATGAGGACTAGAAGCTCTAACAAATTAAGTTTGACTTGTATGCCCTTGGTCTACTTTTTCACCTCCAAGCCCAAGGCCAGATTTATCACCTTTTTTTCTATGCTCAACACTTGGTATTGTCCAAGGGCCTTGTCCTTTGGACCCCAAAGGACCACCTTCATAACCAATTTTTTCAAGTATGGCTGCTCCTGAAGTATATGTTGAAGCATATTCTTCTTTTGTGACCTCACTTAAACTAGGTTTGTAATTGGCATGGCTTTGTTCTTCTTCTTCCCTATCAATATCATCATCAGATTCATCACGTTCATTAGGATGCTCTATATTCCACAATTTGCTAAACTCTTCATCTTCTTCATTATCATCATACTCTGCAAGAGCTCTCTCTTCACCTAGGTCCTTCCTCATAGACCAAAAGGCAGTAATTTTTTATCATGACCATTTTTATCTATAACATCCTTCTCTAGAGAACCTAGAATTTTTACTCTACTAGATGGTTTATCACTTTTTTCATAAAATTTTTTGTATCTCCTGATTGTCTTTCGATGCAATGCCATAATTTCATCTGAAAATTGTTCAAAAGAAATACCATTCTCAGCAACACTTTTCTCCATTGCTATTTTGACCTCATCCCTAGAATCCTTATTTCTCAAGTTTTCAAGCAAGGGTTTACTTTGATGTTGAATTCTATTTGCAACATTCCTATTGGCCACAATCATTGATTTAATGATGTCACATGGATCATACTGCTAGTGACAGATAGCATCAAAGTCAAAAAAATTAAAAAGATTATGTGCCACACTAAATTCTTTTCTCTCGAATGTGAACCCTCCACATGAAAAAGGTAAAGAAGGAAATAAGGTCTTCTTTTGCTAACTGAGAAAGTGTAGTTCATCAGCATTCTGCACCTGCCTTACATATTCCAATGCAAAAACCCTTTCTGTCACATGTATTGGAAGTTTGTATGGCTGTACTCCCGATCCATAAAATCTTAGCACAATATATTCTTCCATTAAGTACCAATCAGCCAATTGTATTTATTTTCCTAGTTGCATGCAGTTTCTACATGACATAGGAAATCTAGGCATTGGTTATTTGTAATTACTTGATGCAATGGAGCCAAAAAGTAGTCTACAAAATGACTGTAGTTCCTTCGAGAATCATGCATCCTTATCTCAGTGGTCCATTCATATACTATAGCCATTTTATTTTCCTCTGCGTTACTATAGGGCTGAATCTGAAGCTTGTTGGTCTGAAACATTCCTCTAAATTTGAATAGAAAAAGATAGCACAAGTAGGTTGTGCACCTAAATGTCTTCGTGGAACCTGCTTTAATCATTAAAATTTGTTTATGCATAGATTCTACAATGTGCTGAGTATAATTATATTTGACATGTTCATCAGCATAATGGATATTATATACCATTTCAAGGAGGCTTGCACCCACTTCCAAATTGCTATCCAGACCAAGGCAAAATGCTAGCATGGAAATAGTATCCTAAACCCATGGTTTAAAAAAATCCAAATTATAAGGAGGCTTATGATCACCTTTCAATTTGTTTCTATCCTTAACTATATTATTTAAGAAATCATTTTTCAGCCTTTCTTCCACTGCTTCATAATCAATAGCAAGCTTTTCTAGGTCAATGTGGTGGTTTCCAAATTCTTCGGTTGTAAACCCCAACACTTTTCCAAGTTATTCTACATTAATGGATAACAATTCTTCTTGGTTATCTTTATTAACAATTGCTCTTTTCTTATCATCATAATTTTCAGCACAGACCATGATAAATTATGGGCAAGGGAAAACTTCATGTAACATCATGTGCCCTAATCCAGTTACCCACGGTGCATTGATACTATTAACTTTTGTTTGCTTTCCAGCCTTATTTTGAGATGAAAATCTAAGTTCTGAGGTACGCCTACCATAGATTTCAGCATCATAAATATCATGGTACCCATCGGTGAAACCTGGGGTTTTAAGCAATTCTGAATAATGTATTTTTTTATCGGACATTGCTCTAGTGGTACTGGTGGTAGACATGCTTGTACAAATGTGAAGTTGTGAAATTTGAATTCCCTAATAAGTAATACCTATTAGTCCTCCTTAATTTTAATGAATTCTTGAGTCTCTAAAGTCTAAAACCAAACTTCAAACTTTGACAAAATAAGATTTTAAGAAATTTCAAATGATGAAATGTAGCCGTAGGAATTCTTTCACTTACCTAGATTCTGAGTCCCAATGCTTAAAAATTGGAATGGCATTGTTGGAAGTGGAACTGTGGAATCCAAAACAAGGTGGTGCATTGCAATGGCCAATGAGCAATATGAAGATTGAAGACTTTAAAAATCATTGAACAATTTCAAAGTGCAAAGTGTTTTAAATGTTTTTTTTCTCGTAATTGGAACGTTAAAGTGAATGACACATCTTAGGAGTTAGGTCTACAAGACTACAAGTTGAAAATTCATAATCGTTGATCTTTCTAAATCTAACGGTTATAGGGTGACTCTAGAGGTTTAAGTTGGGAAGACCATCGCTCTGTGCATTTCATTACGGAATGCAACTGCAACCATACATCAAATGTTTATCCAATGGTTGAAACTTGAGTAATTTATGATATTAACTTTAAAGTTTAAAAATAAACATTAATCACTTGACAGTTGACACTTAGTAGTACAAAGTGCTTTAAATGCTTTGTTTCTCAAAATTGGAACATTAAAGTGAATGACACGTCTTATGTCTACAAGTTGCAAATTCTTCATCGTTGATCTTTCTAAATCTGACGGTTATAGGGTGATTCTGGAGGTTTAAGTTGGGAAGCCTATCGCTCTGTGCATGTCATTATGGAATTCAACTACAACCATACATCAAATGTTCATCCAACGGTTGAAACTTGAGTAATTTATGATATTAACTTTAAAAATAAACATTAATCACTTGGAAATTGATAGCAGGCCTAGAATTTGATGGTCTATTAAATATTTGACCATTTTTTCAATTTTAGACCGTATATTGTAGCTATAAAATTTATTAGACCGTATAGTTTAACTTGCTATATTTTTATTAAACTGTAAAAAATTATTATATAGTATTTTAATTTATAATATATATCATTTTATAATTTTTATTATAAAAAGAAAATAGAATATAAATTTTTTGAATATTTTGAATATGAATTTAGAAACTTTTGACTTTTTATAATATTAATAGCTATCATTTTTTATATTAATATATGTGATTTATAATATTATTATAAAAATATATATTAATTTAGAATCTTTTCAAAATAAAACATAATTATTTTTAATTTTTAGAATATATTTAACAAGATTTATTTTTAATACGATTTTAGAAACTTTTGTTAATTGTTAATTATAATAGTAGATTTTTATATTTATCACTAATAATTATCATTTTTTTCTAATTTTTCAAGATATTCCATTTATAAAAGATTTTATATAAAAATTTGTAAATTAAACAAATTTTTTGATAGGCATTTAAATGACCAAATCGTCATAAAATTTTCATATTGATTGTTTTCTATTGTTATAATCTTAACCTTTGATCTTTCTAAATCTAACGGTTATAGGGTAATTCTGGAGGTTTAAATTGGGAAGGCCATCACTCTGTTCATTTCATTACGAAATGTAACTACAACCATACATCAAATGTTCATCCAACGGTTGAACTTGAAACTTGAGTAATTTACTAATTTATGATATTAACTTAAAAGAATTAACATGACACATGTGTTTTAAATTCAATACCATAGGAATCGGCCTAACAATCGATATAACCATGAATTCTCAAGTGCATATTGCATAGAGTATATTACTTAATTTCTCAAAAGAAAAAAAATTGATTTGAATATATTAAATTATTAATAGACACTGAAGTTCCAAACTCAGAAAACAACTCTTTATTCTTAAACGTAAATGAATAACGAAGATTCAAGGAATCAAGAATAACACAACACAACCATTTATTTTATTGCAACTAAATTTCCATGTCACATTGTTCCAAGTTGTTGCTCGTTACAAACTTACAATGGATTACAAATTGATTCCAATTTTCAAGCTTTGCTACTGAAAACTTACTACACATCTTTCTCTAAAAATAAATGTGGCTCTGAAAATAAATTCATGATTCCAAGCTTCTACTGGTGGATTTGCCAACCATGTTGGGGAAAGGTGGTTCCAATCAGTCCTGTGGAAATGGGAGCCATGAAGATACAAAATGTACTTATCCCCTTCGAGAACCAGAGTCATACAGAAGATATAATACAAATATCTCTTTGAAAATAAATGCATGGGGCTTGCCTGGCCAACCATGCTGGGGAAATGGGAGCTGTTAGAATATAGGAGGAGAATAAAATCTGCTCCCATCTTTTACCTACAGCCTTGATGCATTGGGATAGCACTTATCTCCACTAGAGCTCCTCATTCTGGTTCAAAACCCGTCTAAAAATTCAGGTTAACCAAATCAACTTCTTTCCAATTCCACCCATTCTGAACTTGAATGAAATTCATCTTTTACTGATTACTCTATAACTACATAATTGTAAGTAGGAGAATTTACAGTATCTCCAATACTGCATCATCCTCTTCATGAATCCTTATTAACCCTAGAAAATAAAAACCCTTATGGCACTATCTACTAATCACTAAATCACTATCCCTATTTATGGGCCACCAGTGCCGCTACTAGCCTATATAATTAAAATGTTTAATTTGATTGACGTTTGGCTATGTACCAACTTGAACTATACCTCAAGCTGACAAACTGTCAAAATCACTCAAAGTTCAAATGATATGAAATCATTGCAAATCTTGTTTCATTAAAGCTATGAGTTGTCCAAGAAATTGCTTTGGATGTTCATATCACATATGGCATTAATCACCGCCACTGCCTACACTAGCAGTATGACAACCACACTTTCTTCAAAAAGAATGAGAATATCAATTAAATGAAATGTACAATGTCGAGGCATTGAAAAGACAGAATGAGTGATGAGCGATGAGCCTTGATCTCGCCACATGTCCGCATCTAACGGTTATAGTGTTATTCTGGAGGTTTCAAATCACAAGTCTAGTGCTTCAGAGATTTACTTTCGGAATGCAACTACAGTCATCCATCGAACATTCAATGAACGACCCCTATGATTTTTCATTGGCATATCTGTTTATTTCGTCAATAGATTTTTTTACTATTTTGAGATTCTTTTTAATTCGCCAATGAAAATATATTTTTTTCTTTGAAAAAAGGTTTTGATCGCTAATGGAAAAACAATTCTAGTTTGAAAAACAGTTTTATTCGCCAATGAAAAATATTTTATTCTATTAAATTTTTTTTGCAATTCACCAAGATTTTCCACAAACTTCCAGGGATTATAAAAGATTCGCCATTTGCAATTTTTTTTTCCTGTAAAACGAAAAAAATCGCCAATAGAATTAATATTTTTCATCGGGAATTATACCAGATTCGCCAAGATTTTACACCTGCGCCGAGGGGGGGGGTTTCTTAAAGTTATCCCTAGTAGACACCAAGAACCTGCTTCACAACAGATGGAAGAGCCACCTCACGCACTTCATTGTTGCACAAGAATTTAAATGGCCAAACAATCTAACAATCAGAAAATGGCAGGAGAAATATTTGGGCTCGGATGAAGAATGATTATATGCATCACAAAGAAGAAGAATCATACAGTAAAAGATTTGAATAGGTCTTGGCTAACCACGAGCTTTTACTCAAAAATTAACGGATTAATACACTTGTTATTGATAATTTCTTTCAATTATGTTTAAGTCTTAATCTTATGTTTTGTTATCAAGAGACATGTCTTTTGGTTTGATGCTTGTTTCCTCTCATATAAATAAGAGAGACCAAGACCAAAAGGGGGATATTAGATTACATATAGGAGAAAATAATATAGGAATAGGAACATATATAATGTCTATATTTTAGAAGACCACGATGCATGTATAGGATTTTGGAGGAATCAATGAAAGAACTTTGATTTTGTGGTGCCATTTTGGTATTAGTTGTTTGTTGAATTAATTGAAAATATTATTAAGTTGTCTCCAAGGCTGATATTTTTTTATTATTTAAATTGATATATCAAGTATATACTCAATTTATCGATGCACATTTGTTGTACTTGTGTGGTGTGATTAATTGGTTCTTTCAAGTAAATATTAAATCCTTCTAGTCATTCACAGTAATTTGGAAGTATCATTTGGATCACTAAGAAGAACTTGATAATTACATTATTGCATGTTTATACAAGTTATAAACTAATATGTGTATGCCAAACAATTAGAATTTCTGCTAGATAGAATCCATTCATCACATAATTTCATCTGACTCTGTTTTACCCAGCAAGGCACTGGTCTCAGCCATTTTATTTATCTAATTTCATTAAATTCATTTCAAAACCTCACATTTGCTAACTGAACGTATACATATACCTTGATATTGCTTATACAATGTATACCAAATTAATCTTTACATCTATTTCACTCCCCATTGCCATTGTTGATAGATTGCTCAAGTAGGAAACAAATAGTCTAAGTCTGCCTCACTTGCATAGGTGCACCTACCTAGGTCTAGTAGAGCCTGAAGAGAAGAAGGTTCAAATTCATTATTTGGCCTTGTATGTTAGCTAAAAAAGAATCAAGATCTTGGCAACCTCTTGTGGTTTCTCAACCAACATTTTTGAGACCTAAAAAAATGCATCTAGGCCTTCTATGAGATTCCATACCCTATGTTTATAATTTTACAATCTTCTATCATGACAAGATTACAATTTTCTTACTTTCTTTACAACTCATTCAGAGTCCCCAAAAACTTGAAGCATTTTAACCTTCTTTCTTAAAGCCATAAGGAGACCAATAACTAATGCCTCATACTCTACTACATTATTTGTGCAATAGAACTAAAGCCTATGGGCAGGAAAATATGACTTACCTATAGGGCTGATCAATTTGAAGTTGGATATGGCTCCTTGCTTGGACTTAGACCCATCAAAGTGCAGCATCCAAAACTTGGAGGAATCCTTGGTCTTGGGAATCATCGAATTCACTTTTCCAATTGGCGGTGTGTTTACTTCAACAAATTTGGAAGGTTGCATGGGCTTAACATGACTTGGATCCGACTACACCATTTGAAGTTTCTCCTTCGGGTGACGTGTCCTTTGATATGCTCAATTATTGTTTGACATAAGCAACATTTGAATTTTGAGTGAGCAACATTTTGTACCTTGCACCAACTAGGCAAGAGGAGCTCCTGAAAGTCCATTCTCATGCCTAGACTGAGTTGATCTTGCACACATTTCTCCATGAAGTCTTGGAAGCCATCCAATAATCTAAGGTTACCATCCTCATTGTATTCTTCGTCATCTGATTCAATCAATGCTTCTATACTTTTAGGCGTGCGGGTCAAGTTGGTGGGTAGGTTGCATTGCACAAGGAGGAATTCTTTAGTCATTTCTTCCTTATAGCACTCTTGTTCATCTAGATAGCCCATGGGGCAGAAATTTCTCAACTTTTTTTAAGAAAATAGTACCTCATTTGTGTTGTTGTACTTCATAATCATGAATTTCATGTGGGCCTCTCTATTAATACAGATCTGATTTGGCAACCCTTTCCATGGTAGCCATAAGTGAGAATAATTTGTGGTAGCATATTCGTTTAGCACCCAAGTGAAATCTCTTCCTAATATGATGCCATAGGTGTCAAGGATATCCACAACCTAGATATCTATTGTTTGTTGCACTCTTGGATCAACAGCAATTTGCATAGGTATTCTATTGATTTCTCCAACTATGTTGATCTCCATCTTATCAAGTTGTGTCACCTTTGGTCAGGAAGGGGTTGGGACTATTCCCAAAGCCTTGCACACCACCAAAGGCATGATGTTGGCAAAATCTCTTGATTCTAGTAAGAAGTTATGCAAGTTCTTTCCCAATATCCTAATGGTGGCCAGGAAGGGAGGAGTCTCCAGCTTTCCTTGAAACAACCCTCTTGAAACATCAACTTGGGTGACCTGACCCTTTTCTTTATCATTGTTCTTATTTTGAGCTTGGACTTGATCTTGTTCTTTAGTGGGTTGTTTGTTTGCTTGCTAATTTGACAGTTGATCTATCTTCTTTCTAAATATTTTTTAGATGACAGGTTCACTTTGTGGCTCCTTGAAGGAGACCCTTTTAGCAGGTACTTCTTGGGCTGGCTTGGAGGAAGAAGTCCCATTGAGCATTCTAAAGAAAGCATTTCTAACTATTTGGACTTTCAGTAACTCAAAATAAGACAAGCTCATCTTGACCTTAAATTATTCTGCCACATACTCCCCCATTTGTTCTATTTCAGCCTTGAAAGAGTTGCTTTGGAGGAGCCCGCAGGCTGACTTTGGGTTTGACCCTACTACATATTCTTGTTAAAGTATTGCATGGGCACATGGGGGTAACCCGGGTTGTTACTAGCATTTGGTTCAGGAGGGGTACTAAAATTATTGGGTGGAGTAGAGGTCATAAAGGGTCCTCTTACTCGTCTATTTCTCAAATCATATGGAGTTTCCCTTTGATGAAACATTTGGACTTCATCCTCCCTCAACTTTTCTTCATCTAATGGACCATTATCTATTGAATTGAAGAGTTGAGACAAAGGGATTCCATTACTTACCTCTTTTGCTTCTTCATCCTTCGGGGCAACAATTCTTAGGAGTGTTTCTTTCACCTTTTGGGATAGGAGCTTGATTGACCACCAGCACCAAGGGATCATATGGCTCAGAAGGAACGATGTATCAGTAGCCCGAATTGTCAATGAAATTTTTGATTTCAATTTGGAAAATATTTGTGGCCATTTGGAACTCTAGACAATCCAACTCATAATATCAACTCATTTTCTAGATAGGGCACCAACCGGATAAGGAAACCTCTACTAAATACACTCCACCGGTTGTCTTGTTGTTGCTGCTTGGCTGGTCAAGGGGTGTGCGAACACCACCATTGTTTGGCCTTGTATTCCATGTTTTGTTTTGTCTTTAGGAAGTCCTTCTGTCAAAATTTTACCCTAAAATTTGTCCTCTTTCATAGTTTTTCCCGAAAGAAGAACCTGCATCATGGTTGTTGTGGCTGGCTTGAATGCTTCTTTGAGACACTTGGAGATGGTTTTTCTTATTTCTTAAGTGCGTCATCTCCATTGAAATCTTCTTGACTAGCTCTGTCAGCTCATATATTTAGTCCTTTTTTGTGTTTCTTGGTTTTGAGGCTGAATTCTAAAGGAAGAATGACTGTACCATTCGTTAATTCTACTAAACGGGAGGGAATTCAAAATTTCAAAGATATGTGGGTACTTGGGGTAGTTGGGTGTAAGCTTGTTTTTGTCGTGGCTACAAGTACTGAGGAACTGGAGGTGCCTAATTCATGGCTTCCTCGAGTGAGGCACTATCGAGATTTGTAGAATTTGATTCATTAAGGGCATTTAATGTGCCAAAGCTTGAGTAATCCCTTGAATTTTATTTGGTCAAGCAACTTTCCCCAAAGATGGTAGTAAACCAGCAATGTGTTGTCCCAAATCCATGTTGTATTTAATTGCTTCTACATAGATATCCACCAACCTGGTAGATGGCACATTCATCCTTTTCACCAATGCAAAAGTGAGGTTGTCTAGGGCTACATAGCAAACTAAATAGGTGGAAGGATCATCATCCATATAAGGCATCTACAGGTTCATATAAGCTTGATGAAATCTGTTGTTGAAGGATCTGATTGGTTCATTGACTTCCCTTTGAATGGGCATGAACTGCTGGTATAACTCAAAGGGGCTGACTAGAATCTTGAATGTCTGCAAGAAGGAATTATTTAATAGGTCCCAAGTGGTTATGGATCCTATTGGCAAATGAATGTACCAATAGAAGGCTTCATCCCCCAATGAATAAGGGAAGAGCCAAAAATCCACATCTTCATGTTCAATTTACATATCTTTCAAGGGAGTTTGGAAAATATTGGTGTGCTCTTCTGTTGTCCTTTGTGGATCCCTGGGATGGAATTTAGTTCAAAATCCCTTCAAATTATTTGGTATATCATGATAAACATTGAAGGATAAAGGAGATGGGTTGTTACCCAACCACGCCATGGGAGGCGGAGGTGGAGGAGGATGCACTGAAATGAATTGAGGCTACTGAGGAGCAACAGTAGTTGTTGGGATGGCGCCCTAGAAGGAAGGTGCATTGGGTTGGAAGGCAGCGCCTTGGCTATGGGAGATGGAAGTATGGAAGGAAGTTTGGGGTGGCTAGAAGGAGAAAGGAGCTACCAAAGGTGAAGGATAAGGTGAGGATGAAGCGATGGAAGGTGAAGGTGAAGATGGAGGTGAGGTGGGCCAGTCAAAAGTGTTGGAGGTGGATGCTTCCCCTCTTTTAGCTCTCTTACCCTTGGTAGGGGGTACTAGCTCTTAGAATTCCCCTTTGTTTGGTGTATATCTTAGCACTCTATGGAACGACTCAGGGGAGAAGGAACCAATTCGACCCATCTTAGAAAAAGGAAGTCCCTCCTTCTAGCACTAGTTCTATTGATGGGTGTTTTTACACTTTCTCAAAATAGGCAGCACACAAGTGCACTACCTCTCTTGAAAGACAACTTCCTACAACAAGTTATAGAAAATTATCCCAAAGTCTCTTGAGTGTCATGTCATGACTTGTAAAAATAGCTCAATTGATTGATGTGATTTGCTAGTAATCACAAAGGGCATTTATGATTCACTAAGTTGGAAGGAATTGGATCTTCAAATGGAGTTTCCTATGATTCTGGAAATGAAATACACTTACTACAAATTTGAAACAGCAATCTGAAACTCTACTCTCAAGATTAGATTTGGCTTTACAATGATGTTGGAACCTTGCTTTAACTTCTATTTCAAAGAAAGGTCAAAAGGGAAAAGGGAGGTGAGAGTTCCTAGACCTGCAACTACTGATGAACCATGATAATGGAGGATGCTACGGTAGATAAACTTCCTATAACTGAGTTCCACTTAACCAAGACACACAGTATCATGAAACTAGTGCTATATTGTAAGGTCTACATATTTACATCTATTCATTCACCATAAAGCGTGAATAAAAGATGAAACTTAAGTGTAGGAAAGAATAAATGTTCAGAATAGCTTTACACTATTGTTTACCATCAATAACCAGCAAAAAGCATGAACATGGAAAGCATCAACACAATAGCATTCTTCAATTACAATGAACAATACTAACTAAATTACTAAAATTACTGAAAACACTAAGAACAACAATGTAAAAGTAACTCAATCCATCAAATATGAGGAGAAGAATCATGCAACATGAGAGAAACTCAAGAATCCACCAAAATCAATGAGATTCTATTAAAATTTCAGTTGCATGTCTTTACAACAACTCAACTCTCATTGTGAAAATGAGAGAAGGGACCCCTATTGATAGTTTTCAAAAAGAAAAATGAATGGCCAGGATTTACTTTCATTGTGTAGCCAAGATTCTTTTACATTAGGGTTTCACTTACCCCAAATATATAGGAATTTAAAATACATCTTTGTCTTATTCCTATTTTGTCTTGTAATGCTGCTCTGGAATTGTAGATAAAGCAATTTTGTCGTCTAGTGCATTGCCCTTCTTTTAGCTACATTGTCAAAAACTCATCATCAATTACTGGTTTTCTAGTCTCCTTTTGAAGAGTGGAATATTCCACAAATTTTTGGACTAATGCCTGAAGCTTGTCCCACTCCATGATGTCAGATTGGAGCACTTGGAAGAATAATTTCTTTGATCGGCTAGTGATCTACTCCCAGTTCTTTGTGCACTTGGGCATGGCTTTGACCATTTGCTCGGACTAGACAAAGGCTCTAGCAATGAAATCCATGAAGTCTAGTGTGAATGAATCTTCTGCTCCTTGCTCTATTTTCTTGTGGAAATGCAGCCTAATCTTATCTCGATCTAGCTTAAGGGTCAGGATCTCATAATGAGTCATTAATTTAAGGTAATCTTTAGCATCCACTCTATTCTCTTTGGCCCATTCAAGATTGAGCTCGACTTCATGTTGCACTCTCTCCAAGACATCCTTTCTATGATCTAGGCCCATTTTCCATGTTTCTATTAGCCAATGATCATTCTTTGCTAGGGCCAGTTCCTTTTCCCATGTCATTTTGAACATCTTGAGAATAGCCTCGACCTTAGGATATGTAATCCTAAATAGCTCAGCAAAGCAATGGCAGATTTTCTTAGTGCCTTTTAGCTACAAATCCCTAGTATTCATCAATTTTTTGTTCTCTCGTAGCAGTTCCCAAGTTGATAGTGGAGATGGTATAGCTGACCCCTTCATCTTTGTTCATTACTGAGGTACCGACCTATACTATTCTTGACCTTGAAGCATCAACTGTAATATGAGAGAGGACTCTCGACTTCTTTTCCTTCCTTGTCTTTGTCTATTCTTGAGCCAATATGGCCTCGAGTTTGGCCTTAATATCCATGAGAGCGAGGTTCTTTCTTTTTAGTTGCTTCTCCAACCATTCTGGCATCTGAATCTCTCCTTTTGGTGATTCTCAATCACCTTCCTCCTCTTGGAGCTATCTTTCTTTGTGATCTGATGCTTCTCAGTCTCTTTTCTCTTCTTCGTCAGAATCCTCAATTTGGATAGCCTTATTTTTTTCTTTAGCGGTGGCTATGTTCTCCTGAGCATTTTCTTCTTCTTAAGGGAATCTTTCTTGATGCTCAGGCTCAGGATTCTTCTATGGTGCCTCTTCTGGCTTGTTTTCTTCTTTTTATATTTCCTTCTCAGAATGCACCTCTTCTTGGACGAGACCCTTTTCTTGGCCAACTTGCAGAGGCTCTTGGAGTATCTCCACATTCTCTTCCATTTCTCCCTTTTCTTTAGAAGGGGGTCTCTCTAGTTCAACCTCTTCACCTATGTCCTTGAGTTGCTAGGAAAAATATTCTTCTAGTTCTTGGTTTGAGGTTTAAATTATGTATTTTGTGCTAATAGCTTTAGCGTCCTCCTTTGAAGATTGTGACTCTTCATCATGAGTCCTCACTTTATCAAGATTAATAGTCAGCCCGCCATCTAGATGTTTGAAATAAGGGTCTTTGAGCTCCTCCATTATGCTCTTGCCAGCTTCTTTCTGGTGTCTCTCCATATCTTGGGATATTTTGATTGTGGTTTCCATTATTGGTGGCTCTATTGGAGGCAGAGAAGGAATGAGCAAGCTAGCAAAAATTTGGGCCATTAGAGCTTGGACAGTAGGATACATGATTACCCTCGAAATCTCGGAAGGAATACCTTGCATATATCTTGCAAAGGCTTCTGGTGGGGTGATATGGGGGATAGTTATGGTGGTCACAAGCATTGAATTAGAGAGAATAGGAAGAGGAGAGGGTAGTGAGGAAGTTGACGGCAGGGATGTTGTGGTTGAGGAAGAATCAAGAACTACCATGAGAGTTGTTGGCAAGGTGGAAGAGAGGTGGATTGAGATGTCCATAGTGGGTGGAGATGAAATAGGCAACACTAGTGAGATGGCGGGTGGTGGCAGCAATAGTAATGGTAGTAGAAGGAGCAGAGGAGGTCGGCGGTGAGTGTGGTCTTTTAATTTTTTCTTCTTTTCCCTCATTTTGAGGGTTTTCCTCAATAGTTGGCAGTTTTGTGGCAAATCCCCCCATCTTCTTTGCCTTCTTGGAGGGTTCTCCCTTTGTGGCCTTTCGTGAGTAGACTTTATGTATGGGATGGTGCTCGTGCACATCCTTCCTCTTCTTTGATCTTGTGGCTAGAGGGGACTTTGGTGCTTCTTCTGCAGAGGTAGCAGCAACCCAGCTATCAGTTTCGCCTAAGAGCTCATCTTCGAGCTCGCCATAAGTTAATGTTGCACCTTGCATCTCAAGTTGTGCACTCTGGGCATCTACCCATTGCTTGGTCCTATCTATGACTAGTTGCATAACTGCATTGAGGTCATTGATCTCTCCCTCATTCCAATCTATCAGAGGTAGTGCAAAATTAGCCTCGGGGTCATCCCACAATAATGGGTTACACTTTTTGGCCAAACTTGACATTGAAATCAATATTTGTACAAAAAACTTCACTTTCTCACACCTATAGTAGGTAAAATGTTAGGAATTTAAAAATTATGTAAACTGGTGATTTGTGAGATTTTGCGTGTAGATTTTAAATATATTTTTTTTTTAAAATTGAATTTTTTTTATTTTTTTTGTATCTCCTTTGATAACTAGTTTTTAATAGTAAACAACATTTTTAAAAAGTGTTGTGTATTTCGGCTCGCATAATTTTTTTTCTAGAAAGGATAAAATGTTGATTCTTTTGAATTTAGGTTGGTAACACTAGTATCTAGTGCTTTCAGTTTTTTTCATAACGTTTTGTTGAATATTTTCCTTTTAATTAATTTTTGAAGTCAAACCAATTACAATTTAGACATAGGTGCACTTCGGCTCGCATAAATTTTTTGGTATGTATTGAAATTCAAATTTTTTTTGTTGGAATGAGGACATCAATACCTAGTGCATATATATTTTTCAATATTTTTTTTCTCAAATTTACTATTTTTCCGCAATTATTTTTCACCGAACTTGATGTTTGATGAAAAACCTATGTTTAGTAAAACTAAAAAATAAAAAATAAATATATTAAATTTATAGTTGTTGGAGAGAAAATTTCGATCACTAGAGTCTTCCACCTTGGTTTATTAAGTTGAATCCATTTGCACCTCCTTCCCGGGCTTTGATAGTCAGAAAAATGCATAAATTTTGAAATGGTGGAGGGGGAGGTGAAAAAAGGGGGGTTCATTAGAACTCCCCTTCTAATGAAGGGGGAATCGAATGAACCCCCTTATATGGTGCAAGTGGGGGTTCATTAGAAGGGGGTGGGGGTTCATTAGAAGGGGGTGGGGGTTCATTAGAAGGGGGGGTTCATTCGAATCCCCTTCATTAGAAGGGGTAAGCCATTTAAAACTTTTTGATGGGAATTTCTAATTTTTCTTCATGGAAAAAATTGTAACCCACTATTATGGGTTTACCCCTTGGCATCAAATCTTGGATAAAGGATTGTATCATCCTCCTCAACTACCTGATCAGGCACCAAAAAAAATTGATTGATTTTACAAAGCGGGTCCTAATCCACATGTAGCGTCTCATTTTGACTTCCTTGCCATCTTGACAATTAGCCAAAAATTCCTCAAGGTGTGGCTGATGAGCATACTACTTTCCAACATACTTCTTTAGCTTTCCATATGGGTCCATTCTTGGCCTAGTTGTGTGGAGCTCTAGGTTATACTCCACTATTTCCCTCTCTGAATAGTCTACACATTGGGTGGTTGGACAAGAGTACATTCCTTGTACAAAAGTGAGAGGGCACGAAATGGCCACTCTATGCTTATCGCTTAGCAGAGAATGAGAGTTCTTTAGTTTCCTTGTGTCCTCTAGCAAAACCATCCATTCATTGGGGTAGCGCAATAGCTTGTAAGGCTTATCAGAGAAGCCTTATGTTTTTATGTGTGTAAATTTCAGGAACTATATGAACAGGTACCTGAACCTTTGGATAAATTCCCTAGCATTGTGTGTAACTCTTCTTTCGAAGTAACCCCCAAGAAGCCTAATAATATGCCCAATAAAGGCATCATTCACCATCAAATAATCCTTCTTAAATTTTTGGTACTGCAATTGAGGGTACCTATCATACATTTTGAGGTCTTTGCTGGGGTCCAGATTGTGCGTGATAATGAGGCCTTTTTAGGGGAATGTTTCGACAATAATATACACCAAATATGAAGCCATGTAGAACTTGTGAGATTTCTTTACAACCATCAATTGGCTATGGATGTTGTCACTAATAATCTTTGCCCAGTGAAATTTGGTCTTACCCCGGATGATCTCCTCTATAAAATAAAACATGCATTCTTGTAAATAGGCAGCAGTGGGGACACTCATCACCCTACTAAGTGAAGTAAACAAGTCATGGTACTCCTCATGGAAATAACTTCTGAAAAGCTCTTGAGGAACTTTAGTTGCACTTCCCATCTTATCCTTCAAACAATGTTGGTTGATCAATTTCTTGCATGCAAGGGGATCTACTTTCCACATAATTTCAGCATCCTCCCTTTTCATTTCTTCCATTTTATCAAATGTGGGAATGTGGAATGCATGACCTATGGATCTAGCAAATAGATTTTCCAATACTCTACCCTCATGGTCTAGGATTTTTATATTATTATGATAGCACTCCCTGCATGCCATCACCAACTCTAGAGCGACAAGTGCAGGAGGGAAGCAAAATGCCTTAGCGAGTTCGTTCTTTCTGATCTTCAGGGTGTTTTCTATTTTGGGACTGACCATCACCCTTTGTTTGAACTCATCCATATTAACATGTCCAAGGTTGGTATTTGTAATGGTGCCCTAGTCTAAGGTGACCTTGGAAGTGATCTCAACCCCATGTAATTGATACTTCATCTTGTCCTTATCTTCTTTACCCCTTGGTTCTTTAGGAGGCTTCTTTTCTTTTTCTTTCTTTGTGGATGCTTTTGATGGTCCCATAGTTGATTTCATAAATCCTACACATACGAGGATGTAGTAAGCATATTTATAAAGCATCAGGAAGAGTTAGCTAAATCCTACAAAACAAGGGTTAGTTTCATTAATATATCAATAAAGCTCATAAAATCCACTAAAATTCATCATTTAACATTCATTTAGACCGATTCGAGGAATTCGAGCCTAGGGATGTGGGTTTCCATGGGTTGGTAGCCATTCAAAGTTACTTGGGTAGGATGGCGTTGGGAGCATGGTGACCCATAGGCATCCACCCACACCCAGATTTTTGCCTTTGATGACCGGTTATTAGTCAATGTTTGAAGGTATTAAGCACATGCATAAATAAATTTGAAGCCCTTCAGAGATGGTTGGTTAGCTATTATGTGCGTGTGGGCTCAAGGCATGCGGAGACAAGAAGCATCAAGGATGTTTGGAACTTTTCCATTTCAAAAATGGTGGCCAAGAGGTGGAAACCCATAGGCGGAATTCTGCCATGCAGGGCCTGCAGGAGGCACAAATGATGGGTTATGTTCTTTTTAAGTCTGGCCACTTGGAGGTTTGCGAGCGGGAGCTATAGAAAGTCGTTGGGTATTGGGCATTATGGAATGATGGCTAGGGGATGATGGCCTACAAGAGGTACTTAGCATTGATCTTTTAATGCCGATCGGTGGATGAAGGTGCGGGTTCCATCATGTAGAAGGATGGCGGGCCACGACTGTTGAGAAACAACATCCTCATGATAGTGGGCCACAAAAAGTGGCATGCAAGAGTATGCCCACAACATGTCAATACTTAATCATTTTTGCATCGAACATCGGGCGAAGACAACATGGTTGGGACCTGCAGTGTGGGAGGATGGACCTCAACAGCCGTTTGGAAATGGCGGCAGTAACAAGGTGGTCTACAGATGGCAGCCTACAAAAGAGTTTATACTTAGCTTTTTCACTTGTGACCAAGACGATGAGAAGGATAGTGGGGTACCTAGAGCGAGTAAATGCAGGGGCTTCGTCGTTTGAGATGGTCGTTGGCACGACAACGAATAGCGGACAGAGGTCCATGGGAAATGACCCGCAAATGACTTAGGTGCATTCGATGTTTCAATGACGAAGATTCTGGCGGAACCCGCAACGCAAGAGGAATGCACAAGATGGTTGTTTTGAAATGGTAGTGAGGCAAGGGTCACTTGCATGTGGTGGCCCATAAATATAGACCCACAAGGGTTAATGGTCGAAATTCTAATTTTTTGTCTAAGTGTTTGGTTCATTTTCAACACAGACGAGGAGGGTGCAGGCCGCAAAGGGTTCACAACCCTGGTGAAGAATGGTCATGCAAAAATGAAGCTTCGTAAGGCCATTTAAATGTCGAATCTAATAGTTTTCAAGTTTTGTGGTCATGGGTTTTGTGCGGAATTCAATGGTCTTTTAGCCATTCAGAGATTTAATGAGTTTTGCCTTAATATTTTAATCATTTGAAAATTTAACTCAAAATGACGCTTAGGCTAGGTAGTGGTGAACATACTCGAAAAAGTCAGAAGAATTTGATGAAGAACAAGATTTTCAATGTCCTAGAAAT
>CM021102.1:395767935-395816730 GCA_007115665.2 Sequoiadendron giganteum | reverse complement strand
GCACAAAAACATTCAAAAACCTCAAAAATATTATCTCTATTATCTCCTATCCACAATAAACTGTCCATCCATGATAAATGAATCATCATCCTCAACCTTTGACAAAGCAATCAACAAGCAAAGGAAACGTCAAAATAAAAAAACCTTCAAGCAAAGATCGTAAAGACGTGATCACTATTAGACTAAAACAATTCCTAATTATTAAACTACCTATCTATTTAAATCATCATCAACATCTTGACATACGTCTTAACGGATAAATCATCTCTACAATAGACATCATCGATGGATAACATCCTGAAACATCAAACATCTATGGAAAGTGATATAATAACATTGTTTTAACTTTTGTGATCTTATATTTTGATTTATCTTATTTTCTCATTCACATGACCTCTTGAGGATGTCCACAAGGATTTAGAGAGGAAGGAATGGGGGCATTGATTTTCGATTTCATTTTCTCTGTTTGTTCCTTGCAAGCCACACAATTCTACTTGAGAAACAAAATGAGCTACACTTTTAATGTGGATTTAAGACTATCAAATATATCCAACAATGACCATGGATCATACTAGCAAGTTAAAAATGGAATACATGCAAATAATGAGTGCCTAAATGGTGGCTATCCTAATTGATATGTAAATATTATGTTCACATTTTAATGAATAAAAATTGTAACCCAAAGTGATTAATGCATCCTTCAAAACTAGGGAATCAAAAAGTTGTTTTCAAGCTTGTTTGGTATGGATTTTAATAGTATAAATTAAATTAAATTGTAAGGAATAATTTTGTTTCTCTTCTATGCTTGGGAGATAGAACACCAAACTTCAAACACTCTCATTCAAGGAAACCCTAGAGATCTCAATCCATGGATGAAGTTGGAGAAGAAGATCTTGCAATAGGGCTATCCTAGGGTCTAATTAGAAACTAAAGGGGGGTTCACCACCAAGATAGGGCTTGGAAATACTAATGAAATGTGAGTCCAAATGCTTAAACCTAATGCAATGCAAAATTTCACTAAATGACCTAGAAATGCAAGTAAATCATAACAGAAAATTGCAAAATAAGAAGTGTGCACATGGAAACCTGTAGAGGCTTAAATGAGGACCTAAAATGTTTAAAAAATTGATTTTGATGCTGACTGGGACTCATACACTAGTTTGGGCGATTTAGTCCCGGGCTGGGTTTTCTGTGCCAAAATTAGAATCTAATAGTGCTTAATCTGAATCACTTGAAACCCTAAAAATTGGTTGTACTGGGACTCATACACCTAAGGTGGTGTATCAGTCCCAATGTTCTTTTCTCGAAGATTAAGATCTGATTTTTCTCTCCAATCTCTTCTATTTCTGCCACACTTTGTTTTTGGATCTGAAACCCTGATTTCGGACCTATAGGAGACTTTTTGTGAAGAAAGAAACCTTGCAAATGAGGGGACAACTCCAAAAACTTCCTTCAAGCTTGTAACATAATCTTCGAGTGATCTTCAAGATCCAAGACACCTATATCTACAATCACACATGTAGAGAGAGAAAAACTTGTTGATTTGTTAGTAAATGGAGGTTTTCCTTGCTTAAACCCCTTTGAGGTAATTTTAAACCAAATGATGAGATAGTGAAATAAGGAAAAGAAACATGAAACATAGAACATGAAACATTAACAATAATACCTTGAATGATGTCTTGTAAATCTGCAATCTTGACATGAAGTGGTCATGAAGAATGTAGATCTAGATCTTGAACATGAACATGAAACAATACTTGCAAATGGATCCTCAATGCTACATCACAACACTAGTTCAAAAAGATGATTGATTCTTTATAATCTTGACATGATGATTGATCTTGAATTGCTTTTATAATTGATGAAGAAATCTTCCCTTGAATTCCTTACAAATTCTCTTGTAAACTCTCTTGATGCTCTTGTGAAGTCTTGGAATGCTTAAATCTTGAGTGCTTGACTTGACATCATTGAGGATTAATGAAATAATGATTTGATACCTTTTTTATATGGGAAATCCATCTAATCTTCCATTTATTAGATCCCAAAGATCAACATGTACATGAAATTTGAGTTTAAAACCCTAGTTTCCCACTCAAAACCCTAAAAAGGGGCCAAATGGGACTCATACGCCACCTCTGGTGTATGGGTCCAACCTGGGTAGGACTCATACACCCAAGGTGGCGTATGGGTCCCACATGGCATTTTTAGTTAGCAAAAGTGTCAGGGTATTGAGAAATTAAGTTTATTTGAGGATATTGTCAAAATTTTGGTTGAATAAGCCTCAGGATGCATAATATAGGGTCTTAGGGGCCTATTAATGATGATGTAAAGGTCATCAATGCAAGAGGGCCCAAAAATCAATGTGAAATTGTAAATAAATACATTTTACAACATCAAATTAAGGCAAAAATAGGTCTTTTTAGCTTAAAAGGGGCCCTAAATCCAATGTGAATGTGGAAAAAACATTAGAACATTAGATCAAGGTGCCATTAAGTCCAAGGGCCCTAAATTTAATGTGAAGGTGTAAATAAATACACTTTACAACATTAAATCAAAGCAGGGTTGGGTTTATTTAGCTTAAAAAGGGCCCAAGACCTAATGTGAATGTGTAAAACACATCACAAAACTAGATCAAGGTGACCTTAAGTTCATTTTAACATTAAACATTCCCAACTTAAGTGTGAAAATATAAATGATGGTATTTTTTGACAATACATTTAGCCCCCACTTTAATGAGAGGATGAATTCGCTTCAAACTCACACTAAAGTAGACATTCAAGAGGGGTCCAAGTGTACTGACGCGAATGGTCTAGGATAACAAAGATCAAGGAGGTGGTCAAGCCCCCAAGATCCAAGATCCTACATCAAACTAATATAAGCACAAAAGGACATGCACAAGGTATATGATATACAACATCAAGACAAGATACATAAACATACAATGTCAATAAAGGAAAGGGAAAAAAAACAAACAAAACTAGAAATAGGTGGATCAAGCCTCAACCGTTTGTCCAACATGATGTGGATCAGATCTAAGTTGTTTTTCCAAAAAATTCACGATCACTCTAAGGCAACAAAACTTCAGGTTGTTCATTGGGTGATTAATCCAAGAAGGTGAGACACATACACACACAATCAATATGTGCTCACACAAACATGTGAGTAGCTAAGGAAAATGCATGCCTCTGATTGGATTCCTATCCAACCAAACCAAATTTATACCTCCTAATAAATTTGATAAGGTGCCACACAAAAAACAACTTCAAGCTTCATGAGGCAAGTAAATATTTGTATTCTTGGAGCTCATGAACAAAAAATATGTCTCCACAGGAATGTAAAGTTTGTTATGCAAGGTGTCCATATAACAGTTATGGTAAATGTGAAATAGTGTGAGGTATGTTCAAATAGATTTTACTTAGTTCATGTAAGGTCTCATCTTAGGGAACATTGTGCCTAATGTCTCCAAGAGAGGAAAAATCGAAGAAATATCACACTCTCAGAGGAAATCAAACCCAATGACTTCACCAAGAAAAGAGTGCATCACAAGAATAAAGAAAATCACATAGTGAAACATGAGTTTTGATGTAGCTTTCTATTATATGTATATGAAAGGTAGTCAACTAGCCTAAAGAGACAATGAAACGTGACATACGTGGAGAAGGCTACCTAACCCCTTGTCCCCACTTAGTGTAGGACAAGGATGGGCCGAAATGAAAAGAGGAACTAGGTGCCTCAAAATAAGGAAGAGCACCACAAGCCTTAAGATTTTGAATTCGATTAGTCAAAGCCTTACATTCATTAGTAGAATGGACATGAACTCTATGATATGCAAAAAATGAAATTTTGTAGTAAAATTTATTTCATGTTCTTGGAGCGAGAGATATCAGATGATCTTGGAGGGGTCTCATCAGAATACTCTCTTGATCAAAAGTAGAATATGTTGCTTTATTTTGTGAAAAATATATCTCTTGTTTAGTATTAGGTGTCATACTTATGCAAGACTCTTAAGATTGTGAGATTTTGTTCTCTCCTTTACAGGAGGGTGTAAAATATAATGAATTCAAATCATTAGTGTTTTGCATGATGACATTGACATAAAACAAAGATTTCTTTGTTTGTTTCGTTTCTTGCAAACGATAACAATCAAGACCACTAGTGTATCAGTTCAGGATGCACTAATGTTAAAGTCGGCTTAGAGGAATCTTTTGTAACAGTGTTGATATTAAGCAAGGCTTGTTTGTTTCTTTCGAGGGACAATAACCAAGACCATTAGTATTTTCTTGCATGTGATGCCCTATAGGGACACATATACCTTGTTCTCTAGCACCACATCATTTTCCACTATACCCAATTTGTTTCATAAGTTCATAAACCCATTCATAAAGTTATTTCATTTCTTTTGGATTTGGTGGTTTTTCATAGTCAAGTTCATCAAAGTTTGTTGTGTAATTTGCTTCTTCTTCTAAATTTTTTGAGGTGCATGCTTTCAAAGGGTCTTCTAAATTTTGTGTTGACATTACTAATTTTTCTTTTCCCTTTTCAGAGTCATTGTTTATGATTTTGTATTCTCCCATGAATGTTAGTTCAAAGTCTAAGGAACCCCAGTCATCCTCGAATAGCTTTGTGACTTCCTCAATGTTTTTTTCTTCGTCTTTCTGTTGCACAAGTTTTTCTTATGTAGTTGGTGTTAATGTTTCCAAAGGATTTTCCTTTCCTTTCTCAATTTGTTCAAACAACTATTTGGGTTAGGGTCAGCTTCGAGTGTGTAAACATTGTTGTTGTAGACATACTTCTTTACACGATGAAGAGTAGAAGGAGCCCCATTCATTGTATGAATCTATGGTCTACCTAAAAGAAGATTATATGAAATATCATGAGGCGTAACATGAATCGGTGTTTCTAATGTGGCCTTTCCAGTTGTAATAAGAGAAGTGATCACACCAAGTGGTTGTTTTCCTACATTGTCAAATCCCTTAACAGATAAAGAGTCGGGTTGAATTTTTTATTTTTCCACACGAAGCTTATCCAAAAGGGATACACTACACACATTAATGGTAGAACCATTGTTGAAGAAGGTTATTTTTATTCCCAACATATTATGGATAGCTATTATCATGAAAGGATCATTTTTTTTTGCACTTCCAAAGGAGGAAGCTCACTTTGGTGGAAAACAACATTGTCAACATTTATTCGTTGAATCATGGCTTCTATGTCATTTGGTTGTGCATTAGAAGGGATAGGATCTTGTTGTAAATCACTTTGAATCATGTTGTGATAATGAGCCTGGGATTCTTAAATAAGGTCCCATTATGATATCTTAGCATGAGTATTCTTAAGTTGTTCAACAAGATTATACTCCTTTCCGCTTTGTGCAAGAAAATGAGGAGGACCTGGTAAGAGAGGATTAGGCAATGGGGGGGATATTGAAGGTGTTTTTTTTGGTTGTAGATTGTTTCTAGTGTTATATGTATGATCAACGCTATTATGACTCGGTTGTTGTGAAACATTATTCTTATGTGGGTGAAGGATAAGTTAAGGTTTGTTTTGAGTTTGCGGTTTGTGTGAAGGTGGATAAAAAATTAGAGGATTCTTAGGATGTCCTACAGGGTATGTAGAAGGTCCATTAATCAAGGGGATCTAATTGACACTTGTGCATTCATAACCTTAGTAGTTTTGGTTTGATGTATTTCTATTAAAGGATAGTCTAGTGTTATATTTTCATGCCATCATCTAAGGAGGCCACATTAATATTGTTTGAAAGAGATGTGTCAATGTTGTCATTTTATTGTGCCATGATATCCTCCCTAGGAGGAGAGTTTTTAGGAGAACTACAAGCTAGATTTTCATGGCATTCAAAGGTTGGTTCTTCTAAAACGACTTCATCACAAGTAAGGGAGTTATCAATAGCTGGATTTTCTTGTTTAGTAATGTTTTCCCTATGGGAAGAGAGGAAACTAAGATTTTCATGACTTTCATGTATTGTATTCTCTAACATCAAAGTATCTTCTTTAGAAATAATAGAGATAATAGGAGAAGAACAAATGTGATCATCATGTGATTGTTCATGATTTCATTCTTGTTAAATTCTAGGGTTTCATTCTCTTGTGTCATACTATCTACCCTAGTAGGAGAGCTTGTAAAATGTTCATCACATTTTGCGGTTAGATTTTGTAAAGTAGCTTCATAACAAGTAGGGGAGGCATGAAGAGAAGGAGAACTGTGATTTTCATGCTTACCAAATAGATCTTTCAAAATTGTAGGAGCATTAGGGAAGGGAGGAACAAGATTCTCACGACTCTCAATAAGTGTATCTTCTAACACCAAAATATCTTCTTCACATCGAGGAAGGATACTAGGAGAAGGAAAAACTTGATTGTCATGGTTACCTATGATTGCAACCTATTTTACTAAAATATTCTCATAAGCAAGGGATGAGTGGAGACTAGGTAAAGTGATGACATTCTTACAAATCTGATAGATACTAGGAGGGTATCCAACATGCTTATATCAAAGGTTTTACTTTGCTTTCCTAGATTATTCCCATGAGTAGGGAAAATAGAATCATACAAGCCATCTGATATTCTAGAAACACTAAATGATTGAAAATAAAACATGCTAACATGAGAAAGTAATCTATCTAGGGTGATCCCACAATACTGGTTCATAATTTTTGGGCAAACTGGACACTAAATTGATTTTTTTTAACTAAATCTTCACTTTCGAGCTCCTATAGCGGCTAAACCATGAGGAATTTGAAGATGATGCAAACTAGTGATTTGTGACGTTTTTCCTATAGATTCTAAATATATATTTTCAAAAAAAATGGAATCAAATTGCACTTCTTTTTCCATCTCCTTCGAAAACTAGCGTTTAAAAAAAACAACATTTTTAAGGAGTGACACTCACCATATACAAAAAAAAATTTTGTATGAAGGATAAAATTCTATTTTTTTTTAATTTAGATCTTCGAATATGATATCTAGAACTTTCATTTGGTTTCATAGTATTTTAATAAATATTTTTTTCTTAATCAAGTTTTGAAGTCAAACCAATTACAATTGAAGCATAGGCGGACTGTATACAACATAAATTTTATGTATGTATCGAAATTCAAATCTGATTTTTTTAATGGATCAAGGACATCAATACCCAGCCTCAACATATTTTTCAAATTTTTATTTTGATAATATGTTATTTTTCCACATGTACAAAACAGAGAGATTGATTTTTCGGTGAAAAACCTATGTTTAATAAAACTAAAAAAACACATACATAATAAAACCAAAACATATTTAAATTATCCTCCTTGGATAGATTGTTTTGAGGACTACCATGATCATTTGAAATAAATTTTAAATGAATTCATTTCATCCCTCAAAAGTTAAATCAAAAGTGATTTTTTATCAGCATTTTGATAGGTGTAAAGGAGACTTCGTTGTAGGTATGTTTTAAAACTAGCGGGGTTCTATCCAAGGGGGTTTGATCTAAGGTGGTTTGATCAAACCCTCTTCAATTGAAATTCTTAAAATGGAACTTTTTAAGGCTCAAATCATTATATTTTTTTAAAATATGTGATTTCAGCAAAAATCAGAATCTCCCAGAAATTGTAAACCAGCTTTGTGGGATCACCCTCTAAATTATGCAATGTTTCTAAAATGTAAACAAATGGCCTACAAATCTGAAACTTTTAATACCAAAATAATTTTTGAAATTCTTTAAAAATGACTTCACTACATGTGGATGATTTGAGCTAGATACATAAAATAGATGTTCCTGAAACTTTCCATATAGTTTATACCATATGTTACCATCAAGCTTAGGAAGCACACAAATGAGGTTTTTAATGTTATAAAAGGCAATTTAAAATCTAGACTGGGATTGAATCACCTAGAGGGGCGTATAAATATCTAGATGCATAATATAGGGTCTTTGGGGCCTATTAATGATGATATAAAGGTCATAAATACAAGAGGGCCCAAAACATAATGTGAAAGTGTAAATTAATACATTTACAACATAAAATTAAGGCAAAATAGGTCTTTTTAGCTTAAAAGGGGCCCTAAATCCAATGTGAATGTGGAAAACACATTACAACATTAGATCAAGGTGCCATTAGGTCCAAGGGCCCTAAATTTAATGTGAAGGTGTAAATGAATACACTTTACAACATTAAATCAAGGCAGGGTTAGGTTTATTTAGCTCAAAAAAGGCCCAAGACCTAATGTGAATGTATAAAACCCATCACAACACTAGATCAAGGTGACCTTAAGTTCATTTTAACATTAAAAATTCCCAAATTAAGTGTGAAAATGTAAACGACGACATTTTTTGACACTACATCAATATGTTATATTTGTTTGATGTATTTATATTTTTTAGAGTTATTAATATAATATAATATATTTTGTATTTATAGACACCTAAGTTTTACCCTTTGTACACAAGGTCAAATTTATCTCTTTAATTAATCCACTTCATCCCCTTCATCACACGTTAATTAAATTGTTTATTTAATTAATATTCCCATTTTCCTTAATGTTCCTAAGGTATTTAATTCAATTAATTAAATACTTTATACATTAGACCACTTCATCTCTAAATTAAATAAATGTAATCAATTTATTTAATTTAGTCAATTATCCTTTTGAGTTCATTCTTTCTCTCTCCTTGTCACATCCTCCATAACCCTTTCACTAAACTAGATTAATCCTCCATAACCTACCACTTGCCTCTAATCATCATTAATTAATTTAATCATTTTTTTGCACAATCATAATCCTAATCACTTACCCCTTTTGGCATGTCCTTAAGTCAACCTTCTTGGTACTTACCTTTTTTTGGGTTGACCTCTTCCCCATGTGAATTAAAAAATTTACATTTATTCCCCCCATGCATCTCTCTCCCCTATGACATCTCATGTGTCACATCATACCCAAAGGACAAGGACCTCTTTTAGAGGAATCTAGTTTTACCCTTTGGTCTCCTCCAAAAAGTGAATTAAAAATTCACTTTTTATTCCTCCAAGACCATCTCCAATCCCCAAGTTGACAAGGGATGACTTTCTAAAAGTCATCACTCGTCATCTTCAGTCCCACTTAGGGACAAGGGATTAATTTTTGTAGATCCTCTCTCATCCCAAGGTACTTGCAAGTACTTGGGACCACATGGCCTCTTCCATGTCATTTGTACCCTTTCCATCTCACCTTGTCCTTTGGACAACTCACCCACCACATGTCAAGATGTGAGGGCTTGTGAGTCCTCAACTCACCACAGCCCTCCATCTTGACCATGGTGGCTCAATCTAGACCGTTGAATTCTCTAGAGGATTCAAATTTCTCTATAAATATCCCCCTCTTCTCATTAATTGAGTTAGTCATTACATGCATACCTAACTTATGCTCTCATGTTCTTCAAGTCATTTTATTCATTTATGTTAGCCATTTTAGCACTTGCCATTACATCTTAGAATCCATTATTGCATTTCATCTACCTCCATTAAGCACCCACCTACCTCCATTATTGCAAAGTATCAATCCAAGGAGCACATATCAAAGTGATATCAAGGGCCAACCAAATGATCGATTCGAAACAAGGTATAATCATGTTGTTCATCTTTATCTTGCTTTGTTTTGAATCCAACTAGGCTAATCATTTGAGGTGTTAGGTTTTTTTGTGCTTATCTTGCATTCTAGTTTGTTTTGCGTTTTAGATTAGCACACTTTTTCCCCTTCACAATATTTATTGAAGAAAAAATCAAAGCTAAATGCTATGTGTCTAATAATGTCCTTTTCTATATTTGAATTCTAAAATAAATTGAAATATTGTGTATGGTGGATTTTTTCCTTCACACTATTTTATTCAAACATAAAGATGATAGTAAATGAAGAGGTGGTGCATATAAAATTAACACTCATGACTTGAATCTACAAATTAAAAGCATTAGAGAGGAAAAATCTTGCAAGTATGTCATAGTGAAAAAGACTAAATACATGCAAAACAACCACATATTTTAAATTTTACATCGGTTAAAGATGTCACACAACTCACCTACTCTAATCTTATTTGGTGTTTGTTTGTCATGTAAAATAAAAGAAGGGGGGTTTATTAGACTACAAACAAATTTGGTTAAATGGGAGATTACTATGAGTAGTTGAGGTCGCCTCTATCGGATCTTCTATGCCTTCACTCATTTTCTTAATTTCAAGACATTATTGTTTAAATTTGGGTGCTTATCTTTTTTGTATTGTAATTATAAGGACTTATGACTTTAAAGTTATTTATTTAATTTATTTTTATTTGTAATAATCCAAGTAATAATTTTGTGTCTTTGTAGACAATAAAATTATACAATTGAGGATCATATTGACAATCTAAAGATTTTCCCTTCTTAACCCAAGGTACAAAATCTATCTAACATGTGGTCTTCTATGATTTTTCAAATATATTAACAAAGTTATTGTTATTAATTTACTTGTACTTATCTTAAGAAGTAATAAATTGTAGATTGAAGTTGGTATAAAGATGCCAAGAAAGTCAAGTATGTGGACAAAGATATCATCTTGCATCAATTATTAGTCACACATCACATTGCTAATTAAATGGTACATCCACAACCTAAATTTGATGGTTTGAGAGAGTGCAAAATATTGTTTTGACTTTATTGTGTGGATTTACATATTTTTATTTTTTATTTATGCAGTCTAAAAGATAATAATCAAAATGATACTCTCTAACATATTAGCTTATATATAATTTTCTATTAACTTAACTATTACACGTCTTTATACAAATTCTAATCAATAAAAATAAAAATTAAAGAATGAGAAACAAACTCATAAATTTTAATGTTTTATAATTACAGCCCTGAAAATAAATTTATGTGGTGTCCGTCGAATACGTGCTTATCTCCATCGTTGACTGGAATTTTGTGGCATATGAAAACAACATAGATAATTTTATGTGCACGGCAAGGGGCAGTCAGATTTCCGACGTCAGCCATAATTACTTCCACTGAACTACCGTATGCCTAATTAAATGTTGAAGATAATTTTTTTTTTAATAGGTTTGAACCTTCAGTTCTTAGAAAGGGTCAATAAACTTTCATTTTCGACGGTGATGTCTTGGCATCTAGTTGAAAAATATGACTTTCATAAATGCACTCTTACCTGTTCTTGCGACGCCTGTGAATATGACTTCCATAAATGTATTCTGTACGCATCCGCACATTATTTCTAGTACTTTGATCTTTTGTATCCTTTCTACCCCTGCGTTTGTTTCAGTTCCTCTTCAATTTAATTCCATGGCAACGGCTAATGAGATTACCAGTGCCTTCGACAAAATTCTGCCGCCGTCTACATCTGCATCTGCATCGTCTTCAACTCCAAGAAAAGAGGTCCGCTACGAAGTATTCATAAACCATCGTGGCCCTGACACCAAGCAAACGCTGGCCGCCTCTATCTACCATACCCTCAAAGCCCTGGGGCTTGAAGTTTTCTTGGATGAATCAGAGCTTGAACTGGGTGATTCCATACCATCTGAAATACAAGAGGCCATGAAATCTTCTTTCCTGCATATTGCTATACTTTCACCCAGATATGCAGAATCCCCTTGGTGTTTGGCCGAGCTATCGTTTATGCTCAAAACTGGCAACAAAATTATTCCTGTGTTCTACAAAGTCGATCCCAGTGATATCCGCCGGAGAAGAGGAAGCTATGCTGAAGCATTCTCTATGTATGAAGGCAAGGCCAGATATACTTCAGAAACGCTTGAGGATTGGAAAATGGCGTTGCAAAAGGTTTCATATGTTAAAGGCCACATCGTCAACAATGATGAGTAAGTATCTAATACTCTTTTCATTTTATCACATGTTATGATGTATCTCGGAATACAGTATAGTTGTTCCAGGAATGGAATCTTTTCTCTTTTAAGCGTAGATAGGAAAGCTTTATTATCAAATCAAAATCTGATTCAAAAGTTTTTCTCTTTTGAAGGGCATAAAACATTTTTCTCTCTCTCTTCCACTTCATATAAACAATTGATATTTATCTATTACTTAAAATAAGTTATATTAATGTAATTTTAAGTTTTATTTATAGAGAAAACTAATTTGGGTGATATTTTTAAATTTTTTTTGTAGTGATAAAGAAATGTTGAAGAATATTGTAAATTATGTACTGAAGCATCCTAAAAACGTTTCATTAGTGGTGGCCAAACATCCTGTGGGTCTTGATGAAACCTTACTAGACTTTGAAAGAAGTGTATTAGAATCTTCTAAAAATGTAAAAATTGTGGGGATCATTGGTATGGGTGGATGTGGAAAAACCACATTGGCAAAAGAATACTACAACAAAAAAGTGCACTCCTTCTACAGATGTAGTTTTGTTTTCAACGTGCGAGATGAGTCAACTAAAAATTTACATGAAAAGCAAAGAAAAATGTTCCAAGACCTTGGTGGCTCAAAAGCTATATCATTTGATAATATAGAAGAAGGAAAATCAATCCTAGCAGAGTATTTGAGATCTGTTCAGGTATTTATTATCTTGGATGATGTAGATCATCTAGACCAATTAGATTCTTTATTGCCAATAAAAGATAGTCTTAGACAAGGTAGTGTGATTATGATCACAAGTCGAGACTTTGACATTCTTACATCATGGGGACTTTCTTCTAATTCTATTTATAAAATGAAAGAATTAAAAACAGAACATGTCATAGAACTCTTTTGCTGGCATGGTTTCCTACAACCCTCTCCAATAGATGATTTTAAATATCTTGTTAATAAGTTTTTAGAAGTTAGCAAGGGGTTGCCCTTATCCCTTAAAGTATTAGGAGCACTTGTGCATGGAAAGTCTAAGGAATATTGGGATGCTGAATTGAATAAGGTCTCGAGAGTTATGCCCAAAGATATTAAAAATATACTTAAAGTGAGCTTTGATGCATTGGATGAGGAAGACAAAGAAATATTTTTAGATATATCTTGTTTCTTCATAGGAACAGAAATACATTCGGCTATCACATTGTGGGATGGGTCCGGATGGAGTGGGATGTGTAGTTTGGTAACACTTGTGAATAAGTGTTTGATTGAGGTAGATTGGAGAAATTGCATAAGAATGCATGATCAGCTGGGGGATTTGGGAAAGGAGATTGCAAAGACATGGTCACCGTACCGCCTCTGGTCACGGCAGCAAATTAACTACATTGAGACACAGGAGCAGGTAGAGTTTAATATCATCTTTTATACACCATCCCCTATTTCAATAAGGAAATATGGTTAACTATAGTCATTGATATTTCAAAATTCGCTGATTTTTTATATTTTTTCCCATATAGGAAAGCGTGCTGATTCGGGGAATCAAAGCGGAAACAAATGAGTTTTATGAAGAGTGTATGGAGCTTTTAAGAGGTTCAGGTAGAAGGTTTAACCGGGGTCTAGAAATCCTGGATGTTGAAAACAATTATTTTACAGAAGAATTAGCGACACTATCAGCAGGCCTTGTGTGGCTACGATGGGCCAACTTTCCGCACACAGCTCTTCATTCATGGATTTCGTTGAAGAAGTTGAGATTTTTAGAGCTTCGTGAGGCTTCCAAATTAGAACAACTGTGGAGCGAGACTGCCGATGTAAGTGTTTCCCTTTTCCTTGCTGTTATTTATGCAGGCATATATTAAAACCTTTTATAGTTGTTGAATGGTCTTGACTAATTGAAAATGAACGTGGCTGCAGCCTCCTGTGCAGCTGAGAGAGCTGAAAATCATTCATGCCGGAAGTTTCCTGAGATTTCCGGGCTCAATAGGATTTCTAAAGCATTTGAAAAAGATATCCTTTGACGCCAACGGAGCTCCTATCGAAGGTCTGCCAGAAGAGTTTTGCCGTCTCCAATCGCTGGAGTACCTCGAGTTAAGTGAATGTCATAAGCTAAAATCGCTGCCTACCCAGTTCGGTGATTTGAGAAATCTGCAGGTTCTATATCTGAGAGAATGCAGTGGGATCGAAGGTCTACCAGAAGATTTTTGCCGTCTCCAATCCCTAGAGTACCTCGAGTTAAGTGGATGTCATAAGCTCAAATCGCTGCCTAGCAATTTCGGCGATTTGACAAATCTGCGGGACCTATGTTTGGCAAATTGCAATGGTTTGGTGATGTTGCCAGCTTCATTCAAGCAGCTCATACATCTCCAATATATTGAATTCAATGAATGCTCCGAGCTCACCCTCGCGTCAGAAACAATTACGCACTTTTCTAGCCTTCAAAGTCTGGTTATTTACCACTGCGGCCTCAATGAATTGGTTATGCAGTCGGGGTGCTTTCCTTCTTCATTGTGCAGCCTCACATATTTAATACTATGGGGTTGTCCTGTGTCCAGGATATCAATCTCTCAACAATGTTGCCCCAGCCTCCAAACTCTATTACTTGCCGACAGTCACCACATAGAAGAGATCGATAGCTTGCCAATATCAGTCAAGGAAATATCTGTGTGGAAATGTTCAAATCTGAAAAGCATAAGCTGTGATTGTGGTATCGTAGGGTTAGAAAAACTGAGTATAATGGACTGTGAGGAGCTTAAGAAAATACAAGGATTGGAAAATTGTAGGTCATTGGAGATTTTGGAAGCACAAACTTGGGGGAAGGTGCCAGTCATACAAAGTCTGAAGCATATGGAAAGTTTGAGGAAACTACAGCTCTCAGCAGCATGCCACATATCAGTATTTGAACATTGCCTTCAAACTACTAATATAAATGTAATAATAGTTTTTCAATACTTGAACATATTATTATGTAAGAATTGTTTAGTGGTTGATTATATTGTATACTTTATTGCAGAAATGGCCAATGGAATGCATAATATGTTGCAGGACAGCGCCTGGCGTGGAGGTGATTGTGAAGTCTTTTACGTTTCCTGGTGTCACTTTGGTTGATTCGCTTGTACGGAAGGAGGAATTTTTTGGTTGGAGTTATAGCTTTCTGCACATCCCTTCTTCCAACGAGGGAGCGATGGTGTGTTTTATTCTGAATTCCGCTTCCGACACCTTCTTTGTAAAATTCCGTAGGGGTATTGAAGTCTCCTCCAATACGATGGTGAAAGAGGGAAAATGGGTATGGATAGGTGTTTTCACACAATCTTTCCCCGTGGGAAGGGAACTTCTGTTCGAACTAGTGACGGCGTCCTTTCCTCAGTGTGTAGAGATGGTTCCTGACTGTGTAGAGATGGGAATGATAGTGATAGGTGAGTTAAAGAGAGTTAGGGATGCTTTTTATGAATTATTGCGACAGTTGGGAAAAGTCGGTGATATTTGTGAGGGTTAATAATATATTTATAAATTTGAGTGATTATAAAAAAATAAGTCTTCATTATTTTAAAAAAAATTTAATATTATTAATATTATAATTATATTAGGTTAATTGTTTTAATTCTATATTTTTTTTATAAAAGTGGTTTATTTTTAATTCAATTTAGAGGTAAATCAAATTAATTATGCTCAACAAGGTATAGCTTCACAATTTTGTAATCTAGAGTCATCTTCATGGTACAAAAGTATAATTCACTATTTACGACATATTGTTTGTCCAAATTAGATTTTTGACAATCATAAGATAACCTTAAAATTGTAATCTATTAGGTATGAAATTGTAAATGGTGATTTGTATTAGAGAAATAAAGATGACATTTTATTAATATGTCTTGATGAAGATTAAGAAACTAAGGTGCTAATTGAAATGCATAGTGGGGTATTTAGTGGTTATTTTATGGCCAAAATGACGACACATAAAATCCTTAGATTTGGATACCAGTGGCCATCCTTATTTGCATATACATAAAAAATGTTAGAAGCTATGAAGTATGCCAATATTTTTTTGGTAAATTGAAGTATGTTGGAGCATCGCCCTTCAGACCTAGGATAGTGGAAACTCCTTTTTAGCAATGGGGAATTAACTTTATTGGTGAATTTATAAAAATATTGAGTGGAGGATTCAAGTGGATCCTACTTACAACAAATTATTTTGGCAAATGGGTTGAGGCAATTCTAAGTAGGAAGGAAAAAAGAAAAGTTGTCATTGATTTCATCATGGAACACATAGTCACAAGGTTTGGAGTTCCAAACAAGTTAATTACTAATAATGCTATATGTTTTAGGTATGATGCGTTTTCTAGATCCTATGATGCTTATGGAATAAACATATTATATTCATCTCCATATCACCCTCAAGGAAATGAACAAGATGAATCAAGATGAATCAAGAAATAAAATCTTGTTAAAGATCATAAAGAGAATGTTAGGGAAAAATAAGAAGCCATGGGAATTGAAGCTTAGACTAGCATTATAGGTTGATAGGGTGATTATTAAAAATTCCACTTGTAAATTTCCATGAGTTAGTTTATGGTTTGGATGTTAGAATGCATATGGAAAACATGCTTCTTATATAAAAGTTCATACAAGAGTACGGTGAGGAACTACCAGATGCTATGGTGTATATAGGATCACTCAATTAATTGAGCTAGATGATATAAGAAGAAAAGCTCATGTAATGAATTTGAAGAGATAACATGAAGTTAAGTATCTATGTGATAAAAGGGCTAGTGACATGATGTTTCATGTTGGTGACTTGGTATTAATATGAAATGCAAGAATACATGATAAGGGAAAACATGGTATGTTTGATCCCTTATGGTTGGGCCCATTTTTTATTAGTGCCATTTATGGAAAGGATTTGTATTTCTTGGTGAGTGTCACTTTGGTGAGGTAAAATAACTTTCAGTGCATGGAAAATTTCTAAAAAACTACTTTTCTCAATAGGGTTTGCATGCATATTTGTATTTTATGTTTATATTCTATATTTTCCCCTTTCTTATTGGTGTGTTTTTTTATTTTTATCTCGCTCACTCGGTCTACGTCCCATAGTTTTGAATTCTTGCCATGCTTTTATGAAGTATGTATCCCTTAACATGAGCCACTATTAAGATTCTTAAATCTCCTATAGTTTTAATCCAAGTTTTAAATCCCAAGGCTTAAACCCTAGGAATTTAACCTCAACTTGTCACTTTATGTTCTAATTTGAAAGTGACATCCTTAGCCCTTGCCCAGTTATTTAAGTTTCCCTTTGAAGCCTTCATTCTTTTTTTTTTATACCTGTCCCTTTCCTTAGTAACTGCTATAAACACTTGTGCTTATTCTTTCAATAAATTTTTTGTTACCTTTTGTTAGTTTTATGATCAAAAATTCAATAAATAGAAATACAGCACATGAGACAATGAACACCACAAGATACCCTGGGAAACCCTCCTTGAGGTAGAAAAACCTAGCAAATATATCGCTTATATATTGAAGAAATAAGAGAAAAATATGCTTACAACTCAGGCACAACACAATGCCGAATTTGATACAATGTATAATAACGCTTCTCCTAGATGCACAAATACAAATGAATATGTAACTCCTTGAATTCGATTCGTTGAAGCAAAATGACGATTTGTTGCTTAAGTGCTAACTTATTCTATGATGTGAATTGCTTGAATAAACTTGATGATGAAATGAGATGAGCAACACCTTGTATTTATACAAAACAATGTGACTCTTCATGAGGTCAGCCTCATTAAGAATTTCCAATAATTAAATAGGTCGGGCATCATAAAAAAGTCGGCCCAAATAAAAAATAAATATTATGCCAAGTGAAGCGCCTCTTCACTTTAATAGATGTAATAAATAAATAGTCATTAGGCTATATAAAATTTATTGTTCAAAAAGCAAGGCGGAAGTATGTAGCCCGAAGCTACAACATCAACACTCCCTCTTAGCTAGGGAGGAATAATTCTAATACACACTATCATGGAATCTCTCAACATGACACCCACACTAGCTACACCCATATGTGGAAGGGGCTCATCACAGATTCACTCAATCATGATATCAACCATCATGGCTACTCCCATGTATGGTAAAGCATATCTGCACAAGTTCCCATCATGGAATCACTCAACGTGATGTCATCATCTCAACATGATGTTCACCATGGATACGAGCCCAGAGGGTGAATAAACACAAGTACAAGAAAATCATCATAGACTCTCTCACATGATGTTTTCATGGAGTCACTCAACATGACATCCACCATGGCTAATCCCAAAGGGTGGAAAGCAAGGGCTTACACCTCAAATTTTTCTAACAGAGAAAGATGCATTAAAGAAAATCACAGAAGATCACTGAAGCTGAGTCTGCTTCTTAGCTAGGGCTTCATTCTCCACAATACCAAGCTTGTCTCAGAAGTACACAAGCTTTACTCTAGAGAGAGGCTTGGTGATAATGTTTATCGTTTGCTCATCAGTGCTAATATACTTCAACTGGATTGCTTTTCTCAATACCATATCTCTGATATAGTGGTATTTGATCTCAACATGTTTGGTTCTGTCATGAAACATTGGATTGACAAAAAGCTTCACACAACTTTGATTATCACAATGAATGATAGTCAACTCCAATGATTGTCCAAACATTAATCCTACGAGGAGCTTCCGAAGTCACACTGCTTCTCGAGTTGCCACACATGTTGCAATGTACTTAGCCTCTGTAGTGCTCAATGCCACTGAAGACTGCTTCCTACTACACCAGGAAATCATTGTAGACCCCAAACTGAAACAACATCCAAAGGTGCTCTTCTAATCAGCAACACACCCTACCCAATCAGAATTAGTATAACCATGCAGCTTCAAATCCACACTAGAAGAATATCTCAACCCTTACCCAACTATGCCACACAAGTATCTCAAGATATTCTTTGCTGCAACTAGGAGTATTTTCCTTGGTTCACACATGAATTGACTAAGTACACTCACTGCATAGCAATAATCTGGTCTATTATTGACTAGATACATCAATGTTCCAATCAACTACCTGTACATAGTAGGATCCACCAGATCTGAACTAGCTGCAACCTCTTTTAACTTAAACTGAAAATTGGTTTCCATAGGTGTAGACATGGATTTGCAATCCATCATACCAAATCTCTTTAAGATTTCTATTGTATACTTCCCTTAACTTAGAATGATCTCATTAGGCCTCTACCATACTTCTAAAACAAGGAATTAATGCATGTACTTAAGATCCTTCATTTCAAATTCAGAAGCCAACTCCTTGCATTTGATAATGAGGTGTTCTTCTTCAATAAGAAATAGATCATCAACATAGAGAACCAAGATCAATGCTTCACCATCGATTACCTTGAAGTACAAGTTTGAATCAATATCATTCTTGGAGAAGACCAATCTCAACAGGTATCAATCAATCCTCTCATACCAAGCACGAGGAGCCTGCTTAAGGCCATACAAAGCCTTCTTCAATATGAAAACATGAGACTCTTTCCCATGAAATTCAAAGCCATCAGGTTGCTCAATATATACCTCTTCTTCAATTACACCATTTAGAAATGTTGTCTTCACATCCATCTGGTGTAACTTCCATCCTTTAGCCACTGGAATATCAGTGGTAGTCCTGATGGAGGTATAACGAGCAATTGGAGAAAATGTTTCCTCATAATTTATTCCCTCTTTCTGAGAGAACCCCCTAGCCAAAAATCTAGCCTTGTGCTTCTCAATGCTTCCATTAACCACATGCTTGATCTTGAAAGGCCACTTACAAGATACAACAGGTTTTCCTTTTGGTCTAGGTATAATGTCACAAACATCGTTCTTGAGGATAGATTGATATTCTTTAGCCATAACATCTCTCCATACTTGCTGACTTGAAGCTTCCTCAACACTGGAAGGCTCAAATTCAATCATTTGACTTATCAATGCAACATAGCTTGAAAACTTCTGAGGTCTTTTGCTTTCTCTAAATGTTCCTCTAGGAGCTGCAAAATTTTCTACCTTTTGCATTATTTGCCTAGCCCATAGAGGTCTCTTTCGACTAGTGACAATGTCTATAAGCCCATTAGTAGGTTCCAAAGGCTCAACTGGATCATCATCTTCTTTTGGATTAGTAGCCTCCCTCTAAATCTCAGGAGTATGGTCAACTTCCATGTCCCGAGGAGACTCTTGGTCTTCATTGTCTATCTCCATGTGAGAGCCTTTAGATCTCTTGAATACAACATCTTCTTCAAGTTTAACATCCCTACTGATATCTATTAGTTTCTGACCTAGAATGTATATCCTGTACGCTATTGAAGACTCGCTATAGCCCATAAATATTCCCTTCTTGCTAGATGGTTCCAACTTAGTCCTTTTATCTTTAGGCACATGAACATACACAAGAAAACCAAATATTCTCATATGGCTGACTTCAGGCTTCACACCTGTGAAAGCTTCTTCAGGAGTCATGTTCTCCAAGATATGATGAGGGCTCCAATTCCGAACATACACAACTATCCTAGAATCTTTGGCCCAAAGGAAGATTTGCAGATCTTGATCATGAATCATGGCCTTAGTTGCTTCTACAATAGATTTGTTCTTCCTTTCTGCTACACCGTTTTGTTGTGGATTGTAGGGAACCCAAAACTCCCTCTTAATTCCTGCTTCAACACAAAAGTTATGAAAGCTTCCAGAGATTTATTCTCCTCCGTTGTCAGATCTCAGAACTTTGATCCTCTTCTTGGACAAGTTCTCTACTTGAGATTTAAATTCCTTGAATCTCTCAAGTACTTCCTCAGATTCTTTAGTCTTTAAGAAATAAATCCAAGTTTTTCTAGAGTATTCATCAATGAAAATTGCATAATACAAGAAACCAATCAAAGAAGAAACAAACATTGGACCACACAAATCAGAATGAACAATATCTAGAATGCATTTGGATCTACTTTCACTACTATGAAAGGGTCCTTTAATATTCTTACCTATTGCGCATCCTCGACAAGTACCTTCATGCTCCTGGCTAAGTTTAGGAATGTTGATGACCATATTCTCCATTGTTGGAAGAGCTCAGAAGTGAATGTGAGCAAGTCTTTTATGCCAAAGCTCACACGAACTTGATGAATCATGCAACAAAGCCTGTGGTGGACGAGTGGAAATTTTGTAGAGACATTCTTGCTAAACACCAATCACTCGGGCTAACTTGATGCTAGAGTTCTTCGGCCATGCAAGAACTTTACCTTAAGAGAATGCAACTTGATATCCCTTGTCCTCCAAGGCTGAAATAGAGATAAGGTTTTGCTTGATTCCTGGTACAAATAGTACATCACTCAACTGGAAGGAGATGTCAGAATCTAAGTGAATAGTGGAGGTCCCAACACCTTTTACGAAATAACATGCATCATCTCTAACTATGACTTGAACACTTGTATCTCTCATCACCAAATCTGATAGATGTTCCATAAATCTAGTAATATGATGAGAGGCATCACTATCTATCAAATAAGTGTTGCTATCCATTGGAACATTGCTTGATAAGGCATAATAGAATAGAAATTCACTTGAATCCTTTTGAGGAGAGATCTCACCCACATCCGTAATTGAAGCATTTTGTTTTGGTCTAGTTGGGAAATCCTTTGCATAGTGACCAAACTTGTCACATCTGAAACACAATATGTGGGAAAGATCCTTCTTCTTCTTAGATGCAGGAGCAACATCAAATATTCTATCTTTATTCCTCTTGAAGTAGCCTTTCTTTCCTTCTCTTCCTTTCTTCTTCAAAGATTGAGCGGCAAGTACATGAATCTCCTCATTGGTATAACTTTTCCCATTACCTCTTGCTACTAATATCAATTCCTCTTGAATGCAATCTTCCCTCAAGCGATCAAACTTAGGTTGCTTTGATCTTGCACTAATACCTTGGATAAATGGTTTCCAATATTTAGGAAGGCCATTAAGAGCCAACATAGCCAAATCCTTATCATCAACCATATGCCCAATGGTAGAGAGTTGATCTCTCAATTCAGTGATCTTCATGAAGAAGTACATGACATAATCTCCTTTCGTCATCTTGACATGATGAAGTTGTTGCTTCAAGGTAAGAGCTCTACTTGTGTTATTGAACTCATACATTTCCTTCAAGGTTTTGAACATTTCTCTTGCTGTCTTCAACTTGGAGATAATTGGCACAAGGTGATCCTTTACCGAATCAACCAAAATCTTTTTCACCTTAGTGCCATTCTTCTTCCATTGAGGCTTCTCATTTTCATCGGAAGGTTCAGGAACTTTTTCCTCCATGAACTCAACAATCTCATTTTCTTCCAATGCAAGCATCACCCTAAACTTCCAAGAGGTGAAGTTGGAAGCACCTTCAAGCCTATCTTCGATCTTGAGCCTATTCACCATTTTGAAGATGAGATAGATGCAAGAAGATGAGAACAAGAGTGGACAAAAAGTGTTGCTTATATAAATCTAATCATGATCTTCTTTAAACCCGCTCTGATACCATGTTAGTTTTATGATAAACAATTCAATAAATAAAAATGAAGCACATGAGACAATGAACACTACAAGATACCCTAGGAAAACCCTCCTTCTCGAGGGAGAAAAACCCAGCAAATATATCGCTTATATATTAAAGAAATAAGAGCAGAAATTTGCTTACAACTCAAGCACAACACAATGCCGAATTTGATACAATGTATAATAGTGCTTCTCCTAGATGCGTAAATACAAATGAATATTTAAACTCCTTGAATTCGATCTGCTAAAGCAAAATGACGATCTGTTGCTTAACTACAAACTTCTTCTATGATGTGAATTTCTTGAAAAAACTTGATGATGAAATGAGATGAACAACACCTTGTATTTATACAAAACAATGTGACTCTTAATGAGGTCGACCTCATTAAGAATTTCCAATAATTAAATAGGTCGGCCATCATAAAGAATTCAACCCAAAAAATAACAAATATTATGCCAAGTGTAGCGCCTCTTCACTTTAATAGATGCAATAAATAAATAGCCATTAGGCTATATGAAATTTATTGTTCAACAAGCAAGGAAAAAGTATGTAGCCCGAAGCTATAACTTCAACACCTTTGATATGCACTCAATCGATGGTCCCTACTTTAGTCTATACTAGTGCTAGGTGTTGTATTTTGATTGTATCACATACCTTCTTCACATCACATGTTATTATTTATGAAAAAAATAAAGGTGCGATGGTGCAAAATAGTGATGATTGTATTATTAAATATTATTTTATGACCTATTGTGCATCAAGTTGGCTACACATGGTGAGATTTTGCAAGACTTAATCACATTTCATGTTCTTGTTAAAAGTAAAAGGTTGAATATTCAACAATGTGAAATAATGACACATGTCCCTAATATGTTGTGGGTTTGGTATATTTCCTATCCTTTTAAAGTTCCCATGTATTGAGTCAACTCCATATGGCATAATTTCACAAGCTATCAATTCATCACATCTTCTTAAAATATTTTCCTAGGAAAAGATGAGATTCACCTATACTCATTATTCCTACTTGGTACCTGTTGACACCTAAAATTACTAGGCAAACAACTTTATGGGAAACTCAGTAAATGGGGGACCAATTTTGCTAAAATGAGTAGCCTCTGGGGTTTTTAAAGAAAGTTGACCCTTCTGTCATTAGGGGGTTGGAAAGGGAAAAGGAAGCAGATATAAAAATTAAAACTAATCTAAGGTGATTCGCCAAGATATAAGGGATTAGGCACAAGAAACCATCCTTTTGGGTACTGTTTGAGGGCCTGTTCAACAATCTGCTATGTCTGAGAATAACAAAAATAGAGATGAAAATCCTAAGAAATTTAACCAAATGACAAAGTATAATTTTCATACACATTTACTAAAAAACAAGAGTCTAAGACATGATCTCAACTAGGAAATTTCTATTGAAATTATAAAAGTTGCAGATAAACTACTCAGTACAACAAATAGCATAGTATAATGTCTTGCATTATCTAAGAAACATAAAGGCTGAACAGTTGGCACAATCTGCGATTCTTAACATAATAATAATAAAAAATACAGAGGCTTAGAGCTTTTCAGTCTCCTTTTTTTTTGTAAAAATCAAACCCTTTCATAGAGTATCGCAACAATATATATAGAACTTTCCCATTGCCTCGAAGGCACCATCTGAATAGACCCCTCAAGCACACGTTGTCCTCCCATAGGACGAATCAAAGACAAATCACAATAGAAAGATATTCAGTTTCTTCAAATAGAGCACGCTTGCAGCAATGATGAATGTGGTCCTGAAGGTGAAGCAACATCAATCTCAGAAAGACACGTGCCTAACTGCTTGAAGAGCTGACTAGGACACATTTCAAAGCGACAAAGCCTCCTCTTTGACCTTCGCTCTCTTGCCATAAAAACTTTCGTAGAGGTGACATGTGGAGAAGCAACATGGGTTTATATCCATCCTTTAGTTCTTTGGGATGCAATCCCCATGAGGATGACATGTGGCATGGTGTCGATTAGAGCTTCCATCATTGGGGCCTGCCAAAAGGCATCTGAGAGTCTATGCAATTTGGCACACAGACGGGGCTCGAAGAGGAAACAATGGGGACAAAATTTTCAAAATCCCGTGCTGCTAACATGTGGCGAGGAGATGAAAGCACGAGCAAAAGGATCTCGAGGCATTTACCAAAATACATCGTGTGACCAAGGCTTTTGCAAAGCTGAATATAAATTCACCCGAAGGGAGTTTCATGGATCATTTAATCCACTTTTGACAACTATCAGGGGCATTTCACTTGCGGAATGAAAACCCAAAAAGCCTAGTTTACAGACTAGAGATTTATCCATTGAGCAAACATTTAGATCTTGGAAAGGGTGGTTTGCAGAGGAAACCAACCAACCTCAGATGGTGTAGATAAGGTGCAAAAATTCTCTTGCACCTCATGCAGATCGATGATTTCCTTGAAAGGTTGCGCCATGGAAGTCCCCGATCTGGACTTAAGCTAGAAAATAAGCCGTGCAACTGGGTGAATAACGCCTTCAATGTCCGCTGTCGTGGGAGGCTGGCTGAATAATTAGAAAGTAGATAGATCCTATTACTTCTTGATTTTTGATGTAATATTCTTCGTCGTGGCCATCGAATTATCAGAGAGGAATGGATAAGGTAAACCCAATTGAGTCAAGTATGAAAATTGCACCTACAAATTATTCATCGTGAGACTCAGGGGTGCCAAACAACAGTTGGCTTGGAGGATCACTGCGTGGTAATAGATGATTTATTTTTCCTTCTTGGCAGCTGATCTTCAATCCTTAATCCTTTCTCTTTTTAATTCCACATCAGTTACCTTGTACAATTTGTTGAGCAAATGTTTTGCCTCGGGAACCCTTTCAGCAATGGACTACAAAATTTGCTCAATCATCCTACGCACTTCCCTGCTTAAACTCGCTGCACCCACCATGAATTGGAGCACTGGTTGTAGGGATAAACAAGAGGACTTGAACTTCTCCTAATAGGAGACGTATAGCTACTGAGCCACCAGAAGGAAATCCAACTAAGGAATAGAGCGTTGCGAGGGAATTTTTGAAAGGCTTATCTCAACCTCTTTTGACCTGATTTCATCCATTAGTTCATCAATCCTCCTATTTGATGCATTGAGTTGTTCTTGTAGATTTATTAGTTTTGCACACTTGCTCTGCAACAACTCCTCTATTTTACCTTGGGAACCCGATTGCATCACCACCGACACCTTCAACCTTTCAATCTCTTTTTCAAACTGACCCTGCTAGTTCTAGAATTCCTGATTCTTTTCTTGCACTTCCCTTTCCATCTGAGATAGTTGCTCTTGAAGCTTTTGGTTCTTCTATTGTAAATTGGAAACCAGGTTGGGATCCTAGGACTGGAACTTCGCAAGTCCCTCTTGGAGTTTCTGTGCTTGTTGAGATAGGTGGGAAAACTCAGCTTCTCTGCTCTTCTCCTTCTTTTGAAGGACAACCACCTGTTCCTTTACATTTTGATGCTCCTCCTCTCTTTTCTTCAACTATCAACTATGTTTCAAAAAATTGGTTGTCACAACTCTTTGGGTCTCCTCCATTAGCTCAACCTTGTCTTGTGGTTAGGCTGTGTTCAAATCAAGCCCTATAGCATGGATCGTATAGTCTTCAGGTTGCATCTCCCCTTGAGCTTTGATGACATTGGGTGTCATAGTCGCAAACGTTATTGATCCCTGGTGCTCATTGTAAAGGGTTTGCACACATGGATTGATAGTATTTGTAGCATCATTTTCTTTCATTTTTTGAATCCTTAGGGCCCGTGTTGTCTTAGTCATGGTATTTTGTGCAAAAAAATATGTTGGTGATCTAATCTGTCCACTGGCAAAGGGTGCACCGAGAGGGAGAGAAAAAGGGAATGAGACCATAGAAGACTCGGATAATGTTTTGTTTGGTAGAGTCGTCGTTAATGGGGAGAAAGGGGGTACATTATACCAGGTTCTGGTCCTGGGAGTGGTGGAAGGACTCATAAGAGATAATGACAGTATCAGTGACTCAGAAGTTACCATTTGTTGAGAAGATTGAGTAGGTGTTGACGTGACAGAAGTAAAAATATTTGCAATAGATTGGGCACGAGAAAATGGTGGCAAAGTCTACGGTGGAGTAAAAGTCACCTGTTCCTTTACAGGGAAAGGAGCTTGGTGAGAGATTTCCTCCATAGCTCGAAAGATAAAAATCGAAGGTCATCGCTTGAGGTGATCAGAGGCGTGGACGTAGTAGGATGAACCAAAGACTGAGATGAGAGAAAGGAAGGAGAGAAAAGTACTTGGGTAGTTGAAGACTCTGACCCGTGGCTTGTTGTAAAATTCACTTGTGAGATCTCTCCTTGAGTGAGGTCAACATGCTACCTCTTTTGAGGTGGAGAATGTTCTAAGTCTATGACCTCTTCAGACTACTAAGGCATTCTGGATCGCTTAACAACCCATGATTGTGGAAATTTGACCTTCATTCAGGATGTAATTTCTTGTACATTTGAGGAACCTCTAGTGTGTTGTTCCCCAGCTATGTCACACTCAGCTTCTTCTTCCTCTTATGCTTCCTCAACGCTATCATCACTATCATCATGCCCCCTGTTCCAAAGATCATCAAATTTGTCATCCATGTTGGGCTGTTGGAATAGGGCATCAAGACATCTGGTGTTCTGATGATAGATCTACAAGGAAAAAATCTTCTCTTGACTCCACTTATACTTTTTAGCCAGTTCATTAAAAAGGGTGGCCATGATTTTGCAATTGTTATCAGTCTTGGCCAAAGGGAAATAAAAGGAATTCCATGATGGCCTCTAGTCTTTAGTGGGAATATAGGCCAGGTCTACAAGGATCTTCAAGCTTTCAAACTATGTATTATGATGCTCCTCCCAGTAGGGCCGAGGGTTGTGATTCACTTTAACCTTTATGTTTGCTAAATCATTGTCGGGATTGTAATCCCATTTATCCTCAATCAATACTAGCCCCACATGGGAAAGTTTTGCTAATAGAAGACCATCCATATGCTTCCTTTGTATTATAACCCTGCCAAACCTTAAAGGGAATTTGAAGAAGCCCTTCTTATTTTTCCTTCCACAGAACATTTTATCAATAAGCGACAACTACCTAAACACCTCAATGGACAACATCCTATCTGTGACACATAACATAAGTCAGTAGGGCTCCTGAGTGAAACCATGCAACTTGAAAAATGAGAAATCCTCACCAAGGAACCAATCACAAGGAGACTTGCTCAGCGAAAACATGATAACACCCGACCTCCCCGTCTGCATCAAAATCTTGCAATATTGGAAACTGGAATGACCCAGAAAATACATAATTATCATAGGTTGCGGAAAGGAGAGGGATCCACACATAAACTAGCCTACAGGCCCCACTTTCATCGAAGACAGATAAATTCATATGTTTTTGAAAGAAATCAAGGTTTCGATGTAAGAACATATGAGCAAGAAAAGATGAGAATCTGAACTTACCCTGCATTTGATATTCCCTAAATTGATCCAACATCTCCAGACAAATGATCTCCATGAAGTCATACTAGAATGAGGAATGTTGTTTCCTTAACTAGAAACCCAAACCCATTTGAAATGTGTACACCTCCTGGGCACTATTCATGCCACAAATGAAAGCCACCATAGAAAATATGTCCTTCAAGTCTTGGTTAAAGGCATTGAGCATGACCAAAAACTATAGTGGGTGCTTATCATCCTTGTGCCTTTTTTGTTTCTATGTTAAAAAATTGCAGAGCCTAGTTCCTACTTCTCTAGAATTTCTCCATGTAATCCACAGTGAACCTCTCAAATGCCTCTGCTCCTTGCAAAGTAGGGATACACAACATATCCCTAATAGCATCAACACTAATTACTACCCTTAGGTTCCGACCGGCTATGACACCGATATTTGGGTCGAAATTTTGTACACATTGATGAATCAACTCCGAGCAATGGTGCACCAATGGAACCATATGTTGTGGTAGATGACAGAACCATAGCCGATATGCTAGAGAGTCCCTATTTTCTTCCTCATTGGCCATTTTCATCCTTTCACAGGCCGCTTCCCTAAGATTCTTAGGGTTGATTTTGAGGTCAGGCTTGTAAATATTATCCCATTCCTCCGCTATCTGGATTTTGTTTATGTGCATTGTCTTCTCCATGGTTCGTGTATGGGTCCATCTCAACTTCATCAACATCCCTAGTGTGATGTAAGAAACATTACTGAAAACATTTACCCACGATGTCGTCTTCATGGCATCGGATAAGCTTACAACTTGACCCTCCTGTGCTACTGCTCCAAGATTTCGTGTCATTCTCTTTGATGCTTTGACCTCTCTCGACCCAACAATGTCCTTTCTTGCTTTGAAAAATTTCTCTTCTTCGAAACACACGAGTATTGGATGAATGGAACCCAAACAAGCAAAACACCAGGGTGATCCCATAATACTGGTTTACAATTTTTGGCCAAACTGGACACTGAAATATTTTTTTCTAACTAAATCTTCACTTTCGAGCACCTATAGCAGCTAAACCATGAGGAATTTGAAGATGATGAAAACTAGTGATTTGTGACATTTTGTCTTTAGATTCTAAATATATTTTTTCAAAAAATTTGGAATCAGATTGCACTTCTTTTTCCATCTCCTTCGAAAACTAGTTTTTTTCAATACACAACATTTTTAAGGAGTGACGCTCACTGTATACAACATAAAAAAATTTCCATGAAGGATAAAATTCTAATTTTTTCGAATTTATATTTCTAACTACGTTATCTAGTGCTTCCAATTGGTTTCATAGTGTTTTATTGAATATTTTTTCCTTAATCAAGTTTCAAAGTCAAACCAATTACAATTCAGACATAGGTGGACCATATACAACGTAACTTGTTTTGTATGTATCAAAATTCAATTTGTTTTTTTGTTGGATCAAGGACTTCAATATCTAGTGCACTCATATTTTTCAATTTTTTTTTTATAATCTGCTATTTTTCCACATGTACAAAATAGAGAGCCTGATTTTTTAGTGAAAAACCTATGGTTAATAAAATTAAAAAAACAAATACATAATAAAACCAAAACATAGTAAAATTATATTCGTTGGATAGCTCGTTCTGAGGACTACCATCATCCAATTGGGTCTTTGAAGTCTCATCTATTTTCATCCTCAACCTGAGCTTCGAAGGGAATTTTTTTGGAGTTTTTTGGTGCCAAAGGGTGAGAAGGTGGGAAAAGGGGGTTTCAAGTGAACTAGGGGGGTTCGCTCGAACCCTGGTTTGATCAAATCCCCTTTAAAAAAAGGTTTTCTTTGTGTTTTTTTGCGGGAATGGTGGGACCTTACATTTAATGGGTTTGCTCGAACCCGGGTTCTAGTGAACCCTCTTTTGGTTCACTTGAACCAAATAATTCGTTTGAACCCCAAAAAGCAATTTTTTTTGCATGAGGTCATTTTTTGCAACTTTTCCTTCCTCACTCGAATTGTAAACCACTTTTGTGGGTTTACACACCAAAACAAGGCTTTGCAATAGACACAAATTCAGATGGATTCTTGCTCTTTGTTTGGGTTTGACTCATTCAAGCACAATGTATCTTTATCAATTATTTCGATGAACCTAGCTGCCTCGATTCTTCTCGCATAGCACCTAGGTTTTTCTCAACAAACTATGTATTTATTTCTTCTTCACAGTGCTTTTCCTTCACATGCACGTTTATTTTTCTAAAATTGAAGTTAGAAACAACGGTTTTCTTTAGCAATAAATTCGGCATGCCATTGCCAACTCATCTGTTCATATGAAATGAAATCCTATCTCTTGAAAACACAAATGCATAATGACAATTTAGCCACTATGTCCTATGACACCATCTCTTGGGGAATTGAGCCAGGAATAAAAAGAGACATGAAATTTCCGCATGCTTTTGTACTTAATAACCTTAGCCAAATGATTTGGCTAAAAGGTGTAATAATTACACAAAGGGGTTTGAAATGATCCTTGGAGGCTGAGAAATTTTTTTATAGCTAGACACCTGGTTCTTGACTATGCAGATTACCACTTGCATCTACCGCAAGCCTGAGTTGATTAATTATCTCACTTTAATTCGCACGCAACAATCCTTTGGATGGTAATTTCGAGCAATCTCAATCAACCTCATGTTTATCGTACACAAAAAATACAACTTGGCAAGAACTCTGAGCTTACAACTCTAGTGGGTTTTTCGAGTTTACAACTCGATGAATCATTATGCTTATCGCACACATTCTACCCCAGCTACCTCTATAAATAGACCTAGGGACAACTGCAAAATCCATACTTGGTAATTGGGTTTTTGATAACAACAATGGATACTCCCATTAGGCTCACTAGCAATAAATCTTAGGTAGCTTTTCTAGGTGAGATTTCTAGCCATCATTTAAAGTAGGTGACAAATAATAAACATTTTTTGGCCATTATTGCAATAAAGTGGGTGTTCAGTAGGGATTACCTAGCATACGAGGATAAGTACAGAGTTAACACTAATTTCTGCTCTCACTTCATTGCCTCCTTGCTTGATATTCAGGTGCCAAAGGAGATGACACTGCATCTTACCAAGGCGGTTTTTCCCAAGCGTTATCTCAGTGGGCTTGGGGAATTTGTGGCAAACATTATGTATGGCCTTGGGCTTCCAATGGCTAGCTACTTTTGTCGACATGTTGAGGAGGATGCACTGATGCCATGGGTGTCATTCCTGAGTGGATTCCGCAAGATGGGTATTGATGAACACTGCTAGAGGGTGTCTCATGCAAGCCACTTCCTGATGAGGTTCCACAACGTAGAGCTCTTCTACAACGTGGGATGGTATATGGAATTTAGGAACCTGGTGTACCCACCACCTCTCACCATTATTGTTGATGCTCCTATTGATCCTTCTAATGATGAAATTCCTTCTGAATGAATGAAACCTTTCCTCCTTAATTTTTGCATATATATACTCAAAGTCTATAACATATATACTCAAAAATCCTGGCTTAAAATCCATTTTGAATTGTAAATTCGGGAGTACACAATATCATAAATAATGAATATATAACTTTTGTTAAGCTTTTGTCTCCATTGCTTTCTCTTTCCTTCTGTTGTTCATGGGTTCCACTTAAAAGCTCGGTCAAACAAGACACAAAAAGGGGAATAATTACATATTCACATACTTAGACATGTCAAAGGGTTAATAAAGCTAATTGAACAATTTTAAGTGAATTTCGTTGATAGAAGTCCCCAATGGGTGATCCCACAATTTTGGTTTATAATTTCTGGGAGATTCTGATTTTTGCTAGATCACATATTTTTAGAAAATATAATGATTTAAGCCTTAAAATTTCCATTTAAAGGATTCCAATTGAAGAAGGTTTGATCAAACCACCTTGGATAGAACCCGCTTGGGTAGAACCCCTCTAGTTTTAAACCATACCTATAACAGAGTCTCCTTTACACCTATCAAAATGTTGATAAAAACCCACTTTTGATTTACCTTTTGGGGGGTCAAATGAATTCATTTAAAATTTAATTTTTGTAAGTACGTAGGCCTTATTATAAGCTTCCCAAAAAGTATAATTTTAAATAAATTTAATTTAATTATTATATTTATTTTTATTTCTTGTGAATGTAGGTTTTTCATCAAAAATCAAGCTCTCTATTCTACACATGGGGAAAAATAGAAGATTTAAAAATAAAATAAAAAATATGAGTGCACTAGATATTGAAGTCCTTGATCCAACAAAAACAAATTGAATTTCGATACATACAAAAAAAATTATGTGTTATATAGTCCACCTATGTCTAAATTGTAATTAGTTTGACTTTGAAACTTGATTAAGGAAAAAATATTTAATAAAAAACTATGAAACCAATTGGAAGCACTAGATATCATAGTTATAAATCTAAATTCAAAAAAAAATTAATTTTATCTTTCATGGAAAAAAATTTGTGTTATATGGTGAGCATCACTCCTTAGAGATGGTGTTTATTGAAAACAACAAATTTTTGAAGGAGATGGACAAAGAAGTGAAATCTGATTCCAAAAATTTTAAAATATATATATTTAGAATCTATAGACAAAATGTCCCAAATCACTAGTTTGCATCATCTTCAAATTCCTTATGGTTTAGCCACTATAGGTGTTTGAAAGTGAAGATTTAGTTATAAAAAATCAGTTCAGTGTCCAATTTGGCCAAAAATTGTAAACTAGTATTGTGGGATCACCCCAATGCTTCTTTTTCTATATTTTTTAGTTCGAATGAATTGTGTTGCTTACATTCGATGATGCAGAAGGGTCCTTCCCACATAATATCAAACTTACCATGTTGGCCATGTTTTGCAGCTCTCTCATTGAATTTGAGTACCAAATCTTCGCGCTTAAGACCCTAGTCGGAGGACTTCTTGTCAAACCATTTCTTAACCACATGTTGATGGTTGTTCATAGCCATCAGATATTTTCCTCTTTTTTATTGGACTCCTAATAGCTTAGCTAACCGAACCTCCATGACTCCATTTTGTTCTACCTCTAGAGACTTCAGTAATTGTAGCGCGGGAATCTCCAGAGAGACGGGCAACAATGCCTCCTTCTCATATACAAGTTCATATGGTGGAGTCTTTAGGACCTACTTGGGGGTTATGCGGTTTTCCCATAGCACTACTTTGAGATTCGAATGACATTCTCTTTGGTGCTCTGACCCAATCCTTTTGATGAGTCGAACTAAATTTTTATTAGTCGACTCAGCTAGGTCGTTCCCCTATGGGTAATAATTCAAAGAGGTTTTTAAGAATATTCCATGCTTGAGTGTGAATTGATATACCTTCGTACCTAGGAGGGCTTTTGCATTATCGAAAATGATGGTCTTTGGTGGGCCAAACCTTGTTACTAGCTCTTCTAGGAAATTGACAATCTCTGCTTCAGTTCAATTCTTTAAAGGCATGGCCTCAGTCCACCTGGTAAAATAATCTGTGGCCATGAGAATCCATTTATATCCGATGCTGGAAGTGGGATTAGTCATTTGATAAAATCCAGGCCCCATTGTGCAAAGGGCTCATGAACCACTATTGGATTTAGTGGCATGGTAGAATTTTTCCACCTTCTTATGAAGAATTGGCATTCTTTGCAAGATTTGAATAAGGCATATAATCCATTGAATAGTGTGGACCAAAAATATCCCTCACACATAATTTTAATGGTAGTGGTTTTTACAGAGAAATGTTCTCCTACTAGACTGCTATGGAATTGATCTAGAATTTTTTGTGACTGTTCTCAGTTCACACACCGTAGAAGAATACCATTGAAGTTAATTTTGAAAAGAACTCCTTCAATCAGCACATAAATGTTGTTTTTTAATCTACAAAATCTCCTCTTCTAAGAAGGGAGGTTCACCAGATATTTCCTAGTCTACATAAATATCATTTTGTTTGCTACCCAGCAGCCTTCAGGCTCAAGTTCATTTAACAAAATTAGTTCGGGTTCTTCCTCTTCCATTGGTGTTTCGTTGTCCTACGCCAAGTATTCACATAACCCTCTTCCTCGTATGGTTTTTATGGGCCTGACGTGTCATATTCCAGGATCTTATTTATCCAGTTGGCCCTTTTGTCCATGATCTCTCCTTCCATTATGTACTCATGTACACTGGAATGGGCTACAAATACGACCAGCTTGCTGCAAGATATAAGGTGTTGAAATTTTTTAAGGCCCTTGACGATGATAAATGCCTACCTTTCGATGAAATTGTATTTCTTCTCATAATCCTTTAAGGTTTGGGAGTGGAAAGCTATCGGGTGTTCTCCTTTTCCTTCATCATCCTTTTGAGTTAAAATAGTAGCGATGCTAGATCAACTATTGAAAACATACATTATGAAATCTTTTGAGGAGTCTAGGTTCACCAACACAGGGGCTGAAACAATAGCCTCTTTGACTTTCTCGAAGGCTTCTTTGGCTTCTATTGTCCATTTGAATAACTGATCCTTCTTGAGCATCAGGGTGATCGGCCTAATTAATCCTACAAAATTCGAAATGAATTTGCTTACAAAATTCACCTTTCCTAAGAAGGAGTGAAATCCCTTTTTGTTCACTGAAAGGGGAAGTTCTTTGATCTCCTTCACATGATCCAGATTAATAGCAATACCATCTTTGGACACTAAATTTCCCAACAACTTGCCTTGAATCACTCAAAAGACACATTTTTTTAGGTTCAAGGATACCTCAAACTCCTGAAATTTTTGAAAAACTATTTCAAGATAATCAAAATGGTCATCTTTTGATTTAGAGAATACTGTAAGATCATCCAAGTAGATAAATATGATTTTATTGATCAACTCTCAAAAAGCAATGTCCATTGCTCGCTAGAAGGTAGGTCTTGCATTTGAGAGGCCGAAAGGAATTTTGGAATAGGCAAACGTTCCCCATTTGGTAGTGAATGTCATTTTGTGTCAGTCCTCTTCTTTGACTCAGATTTGATTGTAATTGGAGAAACCATATAGTAGAGAAAACATCTTCGAGCCAACCATTGTTTGTAAGATAGACTCCATAGAAGAGAAGGGTAGTGCTCTTTTAGGGATGCTTGATTCAAATCTCAAAAACCAACAAAGATGCAGATGTATCTATTCTTTCAGATGGGAACTAGGTTAGACACCCATGTGTTGTACTTGATCAAAAAAACTATATGGGATTGGATCAACTTCTTTAGTTCTTGCGCCATAAGCGACTCAATCTTTGGGTTCACCGACCTTTTCTTCTGGTGGATGGGCTTTGCAAATTTCTATAGCTGTATAGTATGATGAATGATTTCAGAATTATATCCCTTGAGGTTGAATCGTATGACCAATCCACCACTCCTTTATAATTTTGAAAAAATTGTGTAAGTCGGTCCTTGTCGTGTTGTGAAACTTCCTTTTTGACCTCTAGTTTTCTTCCATCTTTGACCTGAAGGTTGGCGTAATCACTTTTGTTCGCTACAAACTTCCTCTTGTCATTTATTGCATCATCACAATTGAATAGGTTTTCAAGAGTGACCAGGTCTTTCAGAAGCTTGTTGGACCTTAGCTGAATAATTTTTCCTTCATACGCTTCTTCAATTTTTGGTTGGAGTTGATAGAAAAACTCTCCCGAATATTGGATGAATGAGGCAATGTGTTCATCACTTTTCAACACTTTCCAACTCATTTCATTGTTAGGGATTGAGGCTCAAACAATCACTCACACAGAGTTTATGTTTCCAATTAAATCAGAAGCATGGTCAAATTAGGATCTTATTGTTGCCATGCAATCTGCAGCTGCATTATGCTCTCTAGGCACTACCTGAATATTGAAAGCTTCAAAACCTTCAATGAGGTCCCAAAACCTATGTCTATAAGACTGCATGTGGACATTCTTTTCTGCGAAGAAACCTCAGACTTTATTAACTATCATCTCAAAGTTTTCAAACACCATTATCTATTTTGTGCACATTCGCTCTGCAAGGCTAAAACCTTACACAAGGCTTTCATATTCAGCTTCATTGTTTGAATAGGAGAATTGAAATCGAAAATACCTGAGAGTCTCTTCATTGGATGGAGACGTCAGACATATCCCGACACGTCCACCAACTTTACACCTTGCTCCATCAAAGTGCAACATCCACAACTCTGAGATGATTTACACTAGGGATCCTTCACAACCTTCAGAATCACTTGATCCTTATCGTAGATCACATAAGTTCCTAATCTGGTTGCATGATAATTTATAAAAGAATCAGTGTCAATAAATTAACTCAAGATGACTTCCTCCCAATCAGTCTGGTCTCCAGTGACCTTCTCATCTTCTAGTAACTCAGTGAAATATGTTTCCTCTTTGGTGATAGAGGTATGGGTAGCCTCAAAATTTATCATTCCTTCATCTACGACATGCTTCAAATGCAACAGTTTGGACAATAGCTTCATCTTGGTCCCATGCTTAGTTCTAATAATTAGGTGTGACCAATCTAAGGAAAGATACCCACCTAGCCTAGCAGTGAATTCCTGGGATAAGCAAAGACCGAACATGGGAGGGACATCAATGATCACAATATCCTATTTAACCATGATACTAGGGTAGGCAAACAGAGTTAATGGAAGGGCGGGTGCATGGAAATGTGTAGCAATTCTATGGACACCTTTCAAAAAACTTTTGAAAAGCAATAACACGAGCGTGTTCTAACGCTCTCGCATTATTTCTTGTTGAAAGAAAAAAAAAGTGAAAATCAGTCATTGTTATTTCAAATATTTTTTTCTTGCAGTTGCGGCCAAAACCCCCATACTTACGTGCTCACATTCTAGGAGGAGCAATTCAACAAATTTTTTCACCAACAATTTCTATTTCTTCGTAACGATGGTGCCACGACGATGAGGAGATGTGAGAGGTAAGGATTTTGTGGTTTTTTTTTTGAATTAGTTAGTTTTAGGTTGAATTTGATATATATTTGTTTTAATTTTTAGGAGATGAAAATGAACTTGCAAACCCTCAAAATCCTCAATAGGAAGACCAACCAAATCCTCAAGATCAAAATCAACCACAAGAACAACCTCCTCCACCAATCACTTAACCCCCTCCTGACACTCAACAAAATTTAATGAGTGAAATTGAGAACAACAAAAACAAATTGAGGATTTGATCAGTAGGTTGAGTGATCGAAATGGTTCAACCATAGAAAGAATGACCCTAGCAAATTCATTGAAAGATATGGTAAAAAATGTAGATTCAATTAGCAAACAAATAACTGGATGGCAAGATAGGAGGCAGGTGGCTAGGGACTATTATGCAAATAAACTATCATACAAAGATGTAAAGGATTTAAAAATTACAAAAGGTGATTTGTGGTCATTATTCACCGACCCATGCACAAATCAAAATCTTACCCTCAATGCGAAGAGGTTTCCTATCCATTGGTGTCACCACCAACAGATTAGGGACCAATTTTATGATAGGTGGTACATGGTCTTTGATTACCCACCGTGCAACAATTGCGAGGTCCCGCAATATTTCCTTAGGAAACTATACAGTGAGTTCATATTGAACAAAATCCCAAATTATTTTGATATGAGGGATTTCTAGGGGAGAGTTGGGGGGTCAATTCAGGATAGACCCGATGCACAGCCAGATCCTACATGGCAAGGTAGATGAGCTCTCGCTAGGCCACCTCATGAGCACGTTGTTATGCCTTCCATCTCGAAGAAAGTGCTGATGTAGAGACATTGCAGGTAATCAGAACTTTGACCTAGAGTTTCATCCATCATACTAGCCCTATTCTACAGCGCCATCCAGGGGAGTCTTCGAGTGGTGGCCGTCGAACACATGTGTGTCAATCTTCCAGGGCTACTTGTTCATATGACCCCACCGAAACTCAAGAGACTGGCACGTAAGATCCGTCTGCAGCTATGGAGATGGAGAGGGCAACTGACATTTTGCATGAGGCATATGGCATTGATAGTCAGGTAAAAGTTAGTGCATGTTCAATGAATTTAATTTATTAAATTTTGATTTTAAAATGCAAGATTAACTAAAAATGTTTTATGATTTTAATAAAATTGCAGGGTCATAGTGTTGAGACTGGATACACCAGTCCCCCACCAACTTATTTCTATAGTACACCTATCGCTGGGGTATGTAACTAGTAAAAAATTATAAATTTATTGCATGTTAATAGCATTGTTTTACGAATGGTAATTTGATATGCGATTTTGGATGTTGAACAAACTAATATTGGAGATTTCGATGGAACACTTCTGAGTGGTGGTGGATTTACTCAAACCTACACGAAGGTAATATAATAAAGAGTTTAACTAATGAATCAAGTACTTAATATATTTGTGTAGTTTATATGCACATCGTTGATTATGTTGAATAATTTGTTGTTTTATTTTTAGATGATGCAAGCCGAAACACCTACGAATGTGACGAGGACAATGGATATTGGTGTGTCATCTGCTATACAATCCTCGGTGGCTCTGACAGGAGAAGTATGAAGAAAATTAGTAAATTTCAATTTACATTTGTTGTTATAGATGTTAGTTAGTGAAAAATCAAACCATTATTGATTCACGTAGTTTAATTTATATTTGTATGGTTTATACAGGGCTTGAGCATGGCTGAGCATGGGCATGAGAATATTTCCCCCATGGAGAGAGATCATGAGATGGTGGTAAGTGATTATTTAGTCAAATATATCATTTTTTATAATGTAATTTCTATATATTCATGTCTTTACTTCTTATTGTAACAGTTAAAACTTCACCATGAACTAAACACTAGGAGGAGCAGCAGGAGCACTCCTCGAGCGTAGCAAAAATGAGTGATAGACCTATCACCATTCGATCGAAAAGGAAAGGGAAAGAATTTATTTCCAGGGCATGGAGAGCAATGAATTTTGATTCCAGATCCCTTTGTTGTATGCCTACATTCAGTTTTGTACATATTTTTATTGGATATATTTGAAATTGTATACCTATATGGGATTCTCATAAGCCTATATGGCTATTTTGTACATATATTTCATACTTATACTGACATATATTGATGTATGCCTACATGGCTATTTGTTTAATACAAATATCTTTTATCGATGCCTGTCCATATTTGCATTCTAAATTGATGGTTCCATAGATATGAGTTACGTGTTTTCAAGTGTATACTTTACAACTTACGTGTATACTTTGTGATTTACGTGCGTTCAAATGTATAATTTGTGGCTTACGTTTTTTCATGCGTATACCTTGTATTCGTGCATATACTTTGTATTAATTTGTGTATACTATGTATTCGTGTGTATAATTTTTGAGCCTTACATGTTTTTGAGTACTTGTGCTTCCCTTATTGACATGTACATGCTTGAATTATTCACGTGTATAATTATTAATTGGTTAGCCCTAGCATTGATCATTGTTCTCCTTCATGATTTGTCTTGAATATTAATTGATTGATGCTAAACAACTTTATCTAAAAGAAAAAAACACGTTTACAATTGGCATTCCATGAAATGATTCATAAAAAGATTCCAATATGTTCTTTATCTAAAAGCTGGAGGTTGTACCAAGTACGGGATCAACAAGTTTGTATCAAAAATCGAAAAACAAAGAACAGTGTGAATAATTCTTTAAAATATCTTCTCAAAAAGTTCATCAACAACCTCCATTCGAGCCTCTCAAGGATTTACATAGTGTTTTACACCCTTCTCTAACTGCTCCATGCCCTCAACTAACTAAAAACCACCTTTCAAAACAAGTAACCGTTGCATTTCAAATTTTTTGCTTTAAGAAACTTACAAATTTGCAACTTTAGACTCCTCCAACCTAATGAGTACATCTAATGACCTCTAAACCCACACAAATGGTGTACAAATATCCTTATTACATCGAAAAAACTCCATTCTTTCACAATCATATTCAAATTCACAAATTTTCCTTCAAAGGCTACAAAGACAACTTCTAGTGCAAGATTGAAATTTTCACTTTTTTTATCACTAGAACCAAAAGTCACCCTAAAACATACCTAATGGTCTTAATTGACCTTATTCAAGACAAAGCATGCTCAAAATACCCACAACCTATTGACCAACCTATTCACCATCAGATAATCACTAAAACCACTGAACTAGACCTTCTTCATCAAATGGAGGAACAAGGTGCTCTGCACCAATGACCATACATTTTTTGTGTTGAATACTCAAACTTCTCAACTGTCGTTTGTATGTTTCTCTTGTTTTGCATGCCATCATAAGGGATCAAGTTGATTGAGTGCAAGTCGGATCAATTCCATGTGTTTGGGTGAGAAAGAGGACCATGCCTAGTGTAAACCTACCTATTGGGACACGTTGGAGCAGTTAGTTTGGTCACACGAATTGCAAAATGAAAGTTTTACCACTTTGCAACTTTGTATAGCTTGAATTTGATACTTTTTCAATCAAGTGAAAATCCATCGCTAAAACTAACAGAGGTTTTTGTAGAGGGGCCCAACGCAATCCTTTACGATCAGACGAGAAGTTTCTAAGCATCACTATATTCGAGTAATAACATGATGAAGTTTGCAACCATTTTGCACATTGGACCCTTAAGGGATTGATCCGGTGGAACGTAGCTCAAAGCGATTTCGTGTGTTTCAGTGCGAAAGAGGACCATGCCTAGTGTAAACATACCTATTTGGGCACGTTGGAATAATCCGCTTGGTCACATGAGTTGTAGAGCGAAAGTTGCACCACTTTGCAACTTTGCACAAGTTGAATTTGACATTTTTTCCATCAAGTGAAAATCCGCCGCCACACAAAAACCACTCCAAGATAGCCAAAACCGAGAGAGGTTTTTGTAGATGGGCCCAACACAATCCTGTAGGATTAGATGAGAAGTTTCTAATTATCATGGTATCTGAGTAATAGCATGCTGAAGTTTGCAGCCATTTTGCACTTTGGACCCTTAAGGGATCGATCTGGTGGAACATAGCTCAGAGCGATTCCACGTGTTTCGGTGTGAAAGAGGACCATTCCTAGCGTAAAAATACCTATTTGGATGTGCTGGAACAGTCCGCTTGGTCACACGAGTTGAAGAGCGAAATTTGCACAACTTTGCAACTTTGCACTGCTTGCATTTGACGCTTTTTCCATCAAGTGAAAATTCGCCCCCACGGGAAAACCACTCCAAGATAGCCAAAACCGAGAGAGGTTTTTGTAGAGGGGCCAAACTCAATCTTGTACGATTAGATGAGAAGTTTCTAAGCATCACGGTATCCGAGTAATAGCATGCTGAAGTTTGCAACCATTTTGCACTTTGGACCCTTAAGGGATCAATCCGGTGGAACATAGCTCGAAGCGATTCCATGTGTTTCGGTGAAAAACAAGACCATGCCTAGCATAAAAATACCTATTCGGACGCATTGGAGTAGTTAGTTTGGTCACACGAGTTGCAGAGCGAAAGTTGCACCACTTTGCAACTTTGCACTACTTGAATTTGACACTTTTTCCATCAAGTGAAAATTCGCCGCCACGGGAAAACCACTATGAGATAGCCAAAACTGAGAGAGGTTTTTGTAGAGGGGCCCAACACGATCCTGTAGGATCAGATGAGAAGTTTCTAAGCATCGTAGTATCTGAGTAATAGAATGTTGAAGTTTGCAGCCATTTTGCACTTTGGACACTTAAGGGATCGATCCGGTGGAACATAGCTCATAGCAATTCCGTCTGTTTCGGTGTGAAAGAGGACCATGCCTAGCATGAAAATACCTATTCAGATGTGTTGGAGTAGTTATTTTGGTCACACGAGTTGCAGAGTGAAAGTTGCACCACTTTGTAACTTTGCACAGCTTGAATTTGACACTTTTTCCATCAAGTGAAAATCTGCCGCCACGGGAAAATTACTTCGACAGAGGTTTTTGTAGAAGGGCCCAACACAATCCTGTAGCATCAGATGAGAAGTTTCTAAGTGTCACGGTATTTGATTAATAGCATGCTGAAGTTTATAGCCATTTTGCACTTTGGACCCTTAAGGGATCGATCTAGTGGAACATAGCTTGGAGCGATTCCATGTGTTTTGGTGTGAAAGAGGACTATGCCTAGCATAAACATACCTATTTGGATGCGTTGGAATAGTTAGCTTGGTCACACGAGTTGTAGAGAAAAATTTGCACCACTTTGCAACTTTGCACTGCTTGCATTTGACGCTTTTTCCATCAAGTGAAAATTCGCTGCCACAGGCAAACCACTCCAAAATAGTTGAAACCAAGAGAGGTTTTTGTAGAGGGGCCCAATGCAATCCTGTAGGATTAGATGAGAAGTTTCTAAGCATCATGGTATCCGAGTAATAGCATGCTGAAGTTTGCAACCATTTTGCATTTTGGACCCTTAAGGGATCAATCTGGTGGAATGTAGCTCAGAGCGATTCCGCGTGTTTCGGTGCGAAATAAGACCATGCCTAGGATAAAAATACCTATTCAGACGTGTTGGAGCAGTTAGTTTGGTCACACGAGTTGCAGAGTGAAAGTTGCACCACTTTCCAACTTTGCACTGCTTGAATTTGACACTTTTTCCATCAAGTGAAAATCCGCCGCTACGGGAAAACTACTCTGAGATAGCCAAAACCGAGAGAGGTTTTTGTAGAGGGGCCCAACACAATCTCTTAGGATCAGATGAGAAGTTTCTAAGAATCACGGTATCTGAGTAATAGCATGCTGAAGTTTTCAGCCATTTTGCACTTTGGACCCTTAAGGGATCGATCCGGTGGAACATAGCTCAGAGTGATCTCGCGTGTTTCGGTGTGAAAGAGGACCATGCCTTGCGTAAAAATACCCATTCCAACACGTTGGAGTAGTTATTTTGGTCACATGAGTTGCAGAGAAAAAGTTGTACCACTTTGCAACTTTGCACAACTTGAATTTGACACTTTTTCCATCAAGTGAAAATCCGCCGCCACGGGAAAACCACTCTGAGATAGCCAATACCGAGAGAGGTTTTTCTAGAGGGGCCCAACATGATCTTGTTGGACCAGATGCTAAATTTCTAAGTGAAATGAAATAATTTTTATAGGGTTTGTGTTGCTGCCTCTGTAGATTTTGATGGAAAAGGGCATGAAAAATGAGGTTTCACCCTAGGGTTTGATAAAATATTTCATATAGAGGTTGGGTGATTGTCTTTTGAGTTTTTGAAAGTGATTTTAATAAGGTCTAAGGTGGTGGCATGTTATGGTAAGGTGTGGAACCATTCCTTTCAATAAAGCCTCCTTATACTAGCATAAAATAAGGGTTTTGGTTTGGCATGGTGGAGTGAGTTTGTCCTGAGACAAATTGCAGATCTGAGGGTTTGGATACATGATAATTTCTGCCTCAAAATGTTAAGGGGGTTCTTGAATGTTTAAAGGTATGTTCCTTTGTTTCTTGAATTCCCTTGCACAAATAAACACACACACACCTAAAACATCCTAATTCGACCTTACATTCTTTATATCACTTCTCTAATCACCTAATGACCTCTTTGAGACTTTGAATACATTACATATGACCTTGACATGACCTTTTCACATTGTTTACATTTCAAAATTCAAATTTTACAAATTTTCCTATTGAAGGCATTTACAGAACAAGGTGCTACTGCACCAAACATGAACTCCAAAATTACAATATTTGAGTAAATCGCATTATGTAAGTAAATCTCATTACAATGCCTTAGGTACTTCGTTCTCACAAATCTTTTACAATGTCACTTATACATTCAAGATTCTCTTTAAATGTCTACATCATGGGTGCTCATTATGAGGTTAACTTCAATTGAGTAACTTGAGATTCCCTCGCTAAGCTTCACACGCTCTTTTATAATGGCTTGAAATCAAAATTGAGATTTGTCAAGATCATCAAAATAAGGATGTTGCATTGCTTTTTTGGCTGAGATTCTCTTTGATGACTCATAAATCAACATTTTCTATGACGAGAGATCAATCAATTTTTAGTAGTTTACTTACAAGTACGCAAAGTAAAAGAGAAAAAGAAAGAGCATCCAAAATGGAAATGAAATAAAAATAGATGTAAGGAACTTATAGATAGGCATGCAGGTCTCACAACTTATTCACTCCTGGTCATACATCTTCATTGGGAATTCCAACATACCTATTGCACACAACACCTCTCATGAATAGAGTAAGTTGAAATTTCAGATGCTCTTATAATGTCTACATCATAGCTACTCATGATAAGGTTAACTTCAAATGAATAACTTGAAATTCCCTCACCAAGCTTTGCACACACTTTTCTAATGGCTTAAAATTATGATTGAGATTTTTCAAGATCATCAAAATAAGGATGTTGCATTGCTTTTCTGGCTAGCATTCTCTTGGATGGCTCATATATCTGCATTTTTTGCAAGGGGACACCAATCACTGTTTAGTATGTTACTTACAAATATGCAAAGTAAAAGAAGATGATAGCATTCACATAAAACAGATTAATGTGCATACAAGTATAAATTAATAAGAACCAATGTGCATATACTTACAAATTAATCCAACGAACAATCCAGGTCTGCTCTAATCTTTATTGTGTCAAGTATTGCCTCATGGTCAAACTCACAGACCTTCCACAAGGTCTTCTTCAAAGTTCTACCCCCATATTTGGTCAAACAAACATTGGATGCCACGACAAGGTTTGAGTAATGAAGAATCTTACGATGCGTGTAAAAGTCCTAAAATAGCCAATGTTTAACACTCGAATGTGGGTACCTTCTAAGCCATGTTCCAGTAACCACAACTGAGCCTGTAGGGTATTCGAAATTTTCTCCATCTATAACTAGGGCCTCCAATTTCTTTTTGGCCTCAACATAATGATACAAGTAATATTTTGTTCCCTCTTCATTGTCTTCATCTGCAATAACTGCATAAACATGCCCTGCATTGATATGTGCAGAAAATATCTTGAAATTTGTCAACATTTATGAATACACTACAAAGTAAGATAACGATATGGAATTTCAACAACTAAGTAAGTAGATATATCACCTAGTTGAACTAGATCTGATACATGGTCAAAGTCGGTCGATGATTCCATCTGTGTCAATTCCAATGCCATCGGAGGGCAATATGTGTGAAGTGGGCTAAGATAACTTGTCAACCATATGTCAACCCACTCCCATGACTCATAATCATTCCAGGCTTGCATTGTACATGAAGAACAAAATCATGCCATCTTTCGTGTATCGATACTCCATGAACCTGCATTTGAGCTAAGAAAAGAGTGTACCTCACTCGATTGTGTTAGTGTACAATAGTCCTCATATGGTGCAATGTTAGTATCATCCATCAACCACAAAAATATATGAACTGGAGACATGTCTTCATTACCTGGACCCATCAAAGCATTACACCACTCAACGATTGATTTTTCATCTATCAACTTTGCACTGTCCTTATACTTTAACTCTTCTCATGCTAATACTCTTTTCACGCATACTCCTGCACCATCATGCTCCCCCTTTCTATGTCCAGCCTCACAAAAGTTCCACATATATTAAACACCTATAATTACATGCATCCTGCACAACCAATAGAACATGCGTGAGTTCTTGAACTATGTTGCATAGTTATCAGACCATATTATATGTCGGTCATATTTTATGCCACTCTAAGCCAAACCACTATAGAACATTTGGAAGCAACCTTGCACGAACTCTAGAGAATGTGTACAATAATCACTAATGTAAAAGTGGTACTCCCTCAATACCTTCCTTTGGCCATCTATACTATCAAGTGCACGAATGAATGCTATGTGCACAAATATCAAAACCTGTGTGGAGTTGTAATACTGTGACTACACTTCATGTTGTGGTTGTAGAGTGTAATTCTCCACAAAGTCAACCACTGATACTATGCTTCCAACTGGAAAGGTGTCCTTGCATAGCTTGAATTATGTGTCCAACCATCAGGCTCTATGGGTATGAATTTCATACTCAGACAATATATTGTCATGAAACATGGACATAAACTGGTACACTAGAACCTTCTCAATAACCAAATCACACCTTTTTTCTTGAGACCCATCTTTTGTAGCATATGCCACTATTTTATACTTCCCGAACTCTACTAGTTTTTGTCCCACCTCATCTATTTTTTCCATATGTTGACATATTGGCATACGTTGGAAGCCACCGCAACACTCGCATGAACCATCCAAGCATGTTGTCCTATAGAATATCTAGCCATCCTCTATTTCACATAAATTTTTTGATAAGAACTCTCTTGAAGATTTTGGTTGGGCTTCTATGCCACAATCCTGCAAAACATCATTAGTATGCAAATCTACAAATATAGAACGATAAACATCATAATGATTAGAAAATTCAATATGTAGTCTACAACAACAAGTAGTGTGTGTGTGATTTATCTTGACATAAAAAGGGTTTAAGAATTTCAAAAAATCTTTGCAAAATACTAATTTGAGGATAATCATTTTCAAATTTTCAAAAGAATTGGGTTTGAGTCATATCAAAAAAATGGTTTGGATGTGGCTCACGATTCCGACTACCGATTCTCCTTCTTACCACATCCCTTTGATTCAGAGATGGCCTTGTGTTATTCTTCCAATACTCTTCAATTAGTGTTCTCAAGGCTTCAACAACTTGTTTATCTTTTCGTGACAGTCTCCCCGAGAATGCCCATAATTCATTTGAATCATTGCCCTCAATTCTTTGCCGCCTTTGAATGGCTCTTGATAAAGTTTTTCTACTAATTCTCATGTGTTCACTTGTATTTTTAATGAGACGAGCTCTCTTTGTTTGACAACTTACCAAAGTCGATGTAATAGCACGTCAGGTGACATTACTATCCTTTGAGCATGAGGTATTACCCACACTCTCATAAGCATCCATTGGATTCTTTACAATAGTGTCTTCACTCGATGCATTCAATGTTCTCAACCTCAGAGTCTTCATGATGTTCCTATACTTTACACCCCACATCATTTCAACAAATAGTTGAAATCTTGCAGTCTCATTTAGTCTTTCAAAGAATCATTCCCAAATCTTCTCAACATATCTTCTACAAGTGCGTGTTGAAATCTTACCTTCCATGTGCTGCAAAATATCATCATCAATATTAATCAAATACTTTGGCTTTCTACACAAAATTCTAGGTGGTGTTCTCCTAGGTACATACATCTCAACATTAGGAATTTCATCAATATTTAATTGAGGTGGGATAGATTGCGTACCTTCGATCGAGGGTGGAGAAGAATACATACCTTGAGGTTCACATGGGGATGATGGCATACCTTCTTCGTCAAATCCGAGCGATGATGTACTTTCAACTTGAGATGTGTTGGATGGTGTCCAACAATATTCACTTGAGGTAGATGGTGTCCCTCCATATTCACTTGCACTAGATGGTGTTCATCCATATTCACTTCTGCTAGATGGTGTCCCTCCATATTCGCTTGTGCTTAATGGTGTCCCTTCATATTCAATTGTTGTAGAGGGTGTGTCTCCAACTACGATATCTAAATCTGTGTTACGACGATGCTTTCGCATTCATTCCTTTTGTGCTACCAATTCCCATTCTTTTTTTGACGATTGAGGTTCCTCTTCAATTGGCTCGTTTTTGTCAATCGTTTCCAATTTCTTCTTTTCATGATATGCTGCCACCCAAACTCTCTCATTTTATTTGAAGGTTTCATTCTCTTCATCTGTTAGTTTCCTCTTTGTCTTTTTCTTCAGCATGGCGGATAACTTTATCTATACCATGGTAATGAGATGAATATTAGTTCCTAAAAAATGTATCCATTCAAGTTAATTGAAAAATATATGTCATTCAGGGCTTCTTTTAAATAATACTTACAATCATCCTATACAAAAGTTAACCTAGCATAGACAAATGTGACATGATTTTTTTCAATCTAGAATATCTTAAAGAAAAGTGGTAACGTGGCATGCCATGATTGCAAGATAGGCTCAAAATGGAAGCATGGACATTTGCAAAAAAATGCATTTTTTGGCAAAGTTGTGAAGAGATAAGTTAGTTAAGAAGTTACAAAAATAGTTAGATACATTGGGGGAGTTGAGTTTGAAGGGAAATAAGATAAATATCATGTAAGTTACAATCATAATGAGTGTAATGGCATTGTGAGTGTTTGATAAGTTTGTGGTGTAGGAGCACCTTGACAATCTATGCTTCCATTTTAAAATTTGGTTTAGTTTTGGGTATCTCCATGTTGTAAGAGGGTCATTAAGACATTTTCCATGTATGGGAATCATTAGGAGGTTTAAAATGTGCATTGACAATGTAAGGTTATAATGAAAAACAAAATTGAAAGCAAGCCATAATAGAATGAAAGAAAATGTGTAAAGACTTCACATACCTAAAAAATCAGACTTTCAAATGGAGGAGTTCAACCCAATTATGTAGGCTTAGCTTCTTCTTTCTTCAAACTCCACAAAAATTTGACTTGTTCAAAAACTTGTTCCCCTCCAAACTTCAATTGTATATCATTTTTCAATGGAATTCAAACTTCAATCAAGATATTATATGTCTTTCAATGTGGAAACTCTTCTATTTCATGCAAAGGTGATAGAAAGATCATGGAAAAGGTGATGGAATGTGAAAAACATGCTTGCACACTTCACAACATCATCAAAAGGCTACTTTTTGTCGGAGCACGTGCAGAATCAGGAGAATATGTAGACTGTGGGCCTTGACATCATAGGTATATTAAGTTTTTTTACCATTTTTAGTGGAATAAAAAATGCACTCCCATTATTTCTTCCTAAAACGGTAGTATCTCCACTTGTTCGAAACGTGCACGCATTATATGAAATATGGTTTTATTAATACATTTCTTTTCTCCCTCTTTGTCTAAGAGGGAGAGAGAGGGAGGGAGGAAGGGAGGGAGGGAGAGGGAGGAGGAAGGTAGAGAGGGAGGGAGAGGGAGAGGGAGATGGTTAGAAAGAGATAGTG